>OOFC01000516.1:2365-15446 GCA_900323345.1 Pseudochromis fuscus
GATGAGCTGATTGACAGGTGGTCCATCTGAAAATCATTTGTCACTAATATATTAAGATATTAATGATATGAGAGATATTAAGCTTCAAAAAGAGGAGGAGTTAGGGGAGGGGTTAGTCTGATTGACAGCTCTGGTTTCCAATGAGACTAGGTTCAAGGGTCAGACCCGCCTCCTCACTCCTCCCTTCATATCCAAATCATATCCGCCTCCATCTCCCAGGTCGCCGGGGGTGATGGAGTAAACATCCAACATGGCCGCGTTCAGGTACCAAACTCCTGGATCAGGGTGAGAGTCACAAACTTCATTCATCCTACATTCAGTCTATGATGTCATTTTTCATTAAATTACCACTTTTTAAATTTACTTTGATGACATTAGTAAAGTTTCCAGAAGGCTTTACAGACTGCTGGAGGCTGATGGCCTCCTTGTTTTCTCTACATCTTCAAAACTAAACACATTAAGTCGGGGAAACCCTCAGCAGCAGGTCTGAGGACCGCCTGCCCCTGATTAGTCAGCTAAATGCTGTATCCATCCTCAATCTATTCTACAGACAGAATTTAACCCCTGGTTTAGTTTCCTTTTAGAGATCGGAGCTAAAGTAATGGGCCGTGGGATCACAATTAGTGCAGAGATTAGTGATTGATTAGCTAATTATGATAATACGACGGCTTTTATGGAAATGGCAGCACAATGCTCTGCATCTGTGTGTGAGTGAGAGTGGAGGAGGATGTGTTTGGATGTGAGGATCAGTGTGCACACTTCATACAGAGGCATCAGGGTGTGTTTACCACAGGACGACCTGTGGTTCATCCACTGTCAGGATTTTGAATATACACTGATTTTCCATAATTTCAATATATGTTGTAGCTTTACATAAGATGCTGTGAAATTCCTGCCTTTCATTTCTGTTTAAAGGTTTTCATACATGGACAACTGAGGACTAAAAACTTTGTGAAGCCCTTTGAGACCTAAGGTTAAACAGCAATATATATACTCAGAGGCAATGAAAACGCAACACTAGTTTGAATTCAAATATTTTTTTAACTGAAAGTTATTTTTTATTTTAACAATTTAAATGTATTGGGTGGGTTGGTTTTGATTAATTAAATGTGTTATTTGGCTGACTGGTACAATATTGAACATAATGAGCACAAGTTGAAAATTAAAAACAACATTGAATGGAGCACACATTCAAAAATCAACTTAAAAAACAGTCAGTATCGGGTGTGATCCCCACCAACATTCACACAGGCAGTACAACGTCTAGTCAAGGACCTGACCAAGCGTCTGAAATTGTCTTGGGGGAGTTGTTGCCACTCTGCCTGCAGAGCATGCTGGACTTGCTGCCTGGTCTGAGGTCTGGGTACTCTTGCTGAGAGAGCTCGTGTCAGTTGGTCCCACACGTTTGATGGGTGATAACTCTGGTGAGCATGCAGGCCATGGCAGACAGTTGATACTGTGTTGTGCCAAAAAATCAGCTGTGACTCGAGCAGTGTGGGATCCTGCTGGAGGCATGATGACACTTGACAATCGTTCTTGAGTGGCTTTTATCATGTCTTTATATAGGGAAGACAACCACTCCTTCATTTCAACAACTGCACTTGCATAACACCTAATCCCATATGTTGTACTCAATGTGTATTGTTAAGAGTACAACTCAATATGTTGATTTACATGATGACCATTCATGTGTAACAAGGTGCCCATTGTGACTCCAGTTGTCACTTGAGAACTCAAATTGGACAACTCAGCTCCTCAGCAAAAATAAACCAAAATTTAAAGTGTTGCGTCTTCATTGCCTCTGAGTGTAGATAAATTCAGTTGCTTCATGTAACCTGCATTTATTTAACATTTTTGTTGCAACAACCTCCTTATCATACAGGATATCCACCTATCAACACACACATTTAGATCAAATTACAACAACTGCTTTATTTGATTTG
This sequence comes from Pseudochromis fuscus, assembly GCA_900323345.1. Classification (NCBI taxonomy): domain Eukaryota; kingdom Metazoa; phylum Chordata; class Actinopteri; family Pseudochromidae; genus Pseudochromis; species Pseudochromis fuscus. The sequence continues at coordinate 4,309 of OOFC01000516.1, forward strand.
TCAGTTTGTCTTTATAGAAACATGTTTACAGTATTAAACAGTATTTCAAGGCTGCATGTCAGGTCGATAAAGCTTTGAATATAGTTTTTAAATATCCACTGAGGCAAATGTTGAAGCTGTGTCAGAGTAGATTTGTCTGACTTTCAGATCTCAGCTCAGCGTCCCTCAGTCCACTTCATGTGAGGTTTGTGGGACATGTCCTCTGAGGAACATGCAGAAAAAGAGGAGCCACAACTTCCTAATTTAAAGTTTCCGATGTAAGCCGGGTCACACGTGGTTCAGGAGGTCGGACTCTGTGCGATGCGTCAGTGCAGAAATATTTGTGTGTCTCTTCAGGCATGCGGATCCTGGTGAACCTGCTCCTCGACACCCTGCCGATGCTGGGTAACGTCCTCCTCCTCTGCTTCTTCGTCTTCTTCATCTTCGGCATCATCGGGGTGCAGCTGTGGGCGGGGCTTCTGAGGAACCGCTGCTACCCGGAGGAGAACTTCACACTGTGAGTCACTGCCACGCTCCCGGTGTCACCGGAGTGAGAGACAACGTGTGTGTGTGTGTGTGTGTGTGTGTGTGTGTTGCCAGGATACAGGTTTTGCGAATATGCACCAGTATCCACAACATGTGCCGTTACAGGTGTGTGTCGGTGTGTGCGTCTCCTCCCCTCCCATCACCCCCCCAAAAGATTAATTACATCATCCACTCAATTTACTGATGTCACCGCTGAGAGAGATGAAGGCTCCCTCCCGCTCTCTGTCTCTCAAGTGCTGATATAATGAGGCTGCTTGCAAACCAAAATCTGCACAAAGCAAATATCATTATCTGAGGACCGAGTCTGCCACTTAATTAAAAACTGACACTCTTGTTTTTTTCCTTTCACCCGTTAAACCTCAGCTGTGCTAATCACTACGCGTGGAAGTTTTATAGAAACTCAGGTAATCTCATCTCCTCTCCACAACCAGCACTGCTCCCAGTAACAACCAGTCACCTCTTTTCACTGAGTCCTCTGTTCAACTGCTACTTTGTTACCTCCGCCAAGGAGGTTATGTTTTTGCCGGCGTTTATCTGTTTATCAGTCTGTCTGTGTTCAAGATAACTCAAAAACTTATGGACGAATTTTGATGAAATTTTCAGGATATGTTGGAAGTGGGAAAAGGAAGAACTGATTTCATTTTGGGAGTGATCCGGAAGAAATCCAGGATTCTGGATCACTTTGAAATTTCCGTTAACATTGTGGTAAATGGGGCCAAAAAGTTTGTTTATCAATATCTCGGTTAATTATTGACCAAACCTGTCATGGTAGGTAGGAGCAAGCAGGACCCAGAATGCAGATCTTCAAAATAAAAGTTCTTTAATAAAAGAACCAATACAGAGCGCTGCACAAAAATGGCAGGAAAAAAATACAAAAAAAAACAAAACTGCTGGGGAAAACTCAAAACTTCAAAAACACAAGAACAAAAATCAAAACCCGGGAGAAAAACAGCAAGAGGGATTCACAAAACACTAGAGATGATCGCGGGAACAGAGACACTGGAAACATAGGACGCAGAAACAAAGACAACGAACTGACACAGGACAAAGAGACACAGGAGGTTAAATACACCGGGGTAACGAGGGTAAATTGAACACAGGTGGAGAGGACAATCAGGGAAGGCTGTGCAGATGAGACAATCAACACAGGTGTGACCAACAGGAAACCAGAACACAAGAGACGAGACTCAAAATAAAACAGGAAGTGACACCACAGAAAACACTGAAAACCCAAAACTCCAAACTAAAAGTACATCACACACAGAAAACAATCAGAAGACAACAAATCACAAAACTCAACACAAGAAAACGGGAAATACAAACTAGAAATAAACAGAACAGAAACACACATCATGACAAAACCTCTTGAAATTTGACTCAGGGATGGACAATGGGGTCCTCCACCATATTCCAAAGGCTGATCTGGATCTGATCCAGAAAACGAATTTTATCGCAATTTATATAAAAAATGGGACTGCCCTTACATTTTGACCTACTGTGCCTTGAGGAAGAAATGAGATAATTCTGCATCTGGAGTATGTCAACTGATTTAATGTAGCTTTAATACTTGAGGAGCTAGATCCAGAAGAAAACAGCCATTACTGAAAAAGCCGTTTTTCATTTATAATTTCTAAAGTAATAACAACAAGATATCAAAGATTGAGCCACATAATGTATAAATCAGGATTCTATGATCTAGAATATGAAAAAAATAGATCTTTGAAATCCCACATATTTTATAAATCCTGGGATGAGTAAAGGAGTGTGTTATCTAAGCTGGCAAAATAAAACAAAGATAATGAGACAGAGGAGATATTGGAAAACTTCTTCTTCAAAGGAGGCGAGTGAACTTTCAGATTCAGATTTCAGAGTGGTTTCATATTGATGTTCACAGTAGAAGACAATATGTGAATCCCACATGCTGCAGAGCCACTACAGAGCCCGGAGTCTGCATTTGATTTCACATTTACAAAGATGAAGATGCACTCGCTGACCGGTGCCTCCCTCACGTCCTCGTCCGCCTTCCTGAAACAGGATGCACATTTATGCATGAGCACACACACTCATTCACAAACTCCACCACTGCTGTAACCTTTGCAGTGTGACGGCTGGATGCACTGCTGTGTGTGTGTGTGAGTGTGTGAGGACTGATGCTGTGTCGGTGGCTGTGGGATGTTTATTTTGGTGAAAGTGTCGGAAAATTCAATTACTCCTCTGTCATGTCGCTGCAGAATCAGGAGACGAGCGCAGACGCTTTGTGGTTGATTCAGACTCTGTTTCCTGTGCATTACACTGTGCTCTGCATCCGTCTGCAGCAGCTGTCAATCACATGTCAGCAACCTCCCACTTCTACCCATAAAACCTCCTCTGGTGATTCTCGCTCCTGCTGTAGGACTCGAACCAACTGAGGAGAAAACATCTGATGTCATGGTTCATCATTTTTAGCTCTGTGCATGCTGCGTCTGCTCCATGACTTCCTTGCAGAGCTGACCACTTCAGCACATTGTAATGAATGGACGGTGTCTTCATGCCGTTTGAAACCGTCTGGTCATTAGCGGCACACAGCAGCCTCCTCACTGTTCACGATGAGATGTGTGAAACCATGCGGCTGAATGTCTGCATCAGTCCGTGTGTGAGGTCCAGCTCTGTCCTGTGATGTGAAGCTGACACCAGTCAGAGGTCTGACTCACCAGCAGATTGTCATCGCTACCTCCAGACTCCGCTTTATCCATTCATCCATCCTCTCGACAACCAGCAGGGTCATGGTGGCAGCAGGGGAAGCAGAGAAGACGTCTCTGTCCCCGGTAACGTCCTCCAGCTCGTCCCCGGGGGATCCCAGCGGCTCGTGGACCTTCTGGGAGATTTAATCTTGATTCCTGGGCCAAATCTCCGGCTCTATCCCCCATTGTTCGTGGCTGGTGGACCTTCAACAGGAGACACTCTGCGGCGTCCTATCAGATGCTGCTCCTGAGTGTGGAGGAGCAGCAGCTCCACCCCCTGAATGGCTGAACTCCTCACCCTATTACACAGACTGAGTCGCAGCACCTGGCGCAGAAAATCAATTTCAGCCGCTTGTATAAATTATTCTTTCAGTCATTGCCTCGAGTTCATGACCATCAACAGAGGAAGGGATGCAGACCAGCTGGGAAACACAGAGCATCCTCACAGCTCATCTCCCCCTTCACCTCAACAGGCTGCTGCCAACGTGAAGACCCCGACGTACTCAAACCAGGGTCAACTCTCACCTTCCTGACCTCACTGAGCCTTGATGCCCTGTCCATGAGAGTCAGGAGAAGATACGATGTCCAGTCCGACACCCACAAAAACCTCCAGAGAAACTCGCTGGAAAGTACAATACCGTATTTTCCAGACTATTGAGCGCACCTGTCTATAAGCCGCTGTTGAATTTATTCCAACAGTTTCATGTGGTCCACTCTGACCGGGTCTGATGTGACGACGCTAAAAGTATCGGCGGCACGAAGCTTGCTAGCTTGTAAAAAGCCAACGAGCTTCCTGCCGCCGATACATGAGAAACACCGGTGTTTAAGTTCAAACAAACGTCGGAAAAAAGTAGCGGCTTATAGTCCGGAAAATACGGTAAATAGGAAACAGTAAGAAAACGTGACGCTGAGCTGAGATTCAAAATTCTAGAGAAATTGGAGAGAAATGATTGGAAGTGAAGTGATCATTTATTTACCTTATAATTAATGTTTTATTGGAAACTTTGAATTAATTTACAGGTCGTCATTAGGCCTGACTCCTCCCCACTGAAGCCAGTGCTGTAGTTGTATTGCAGACAGCAGGCTGATGACTAAAATATATGAAAACGAGAGATTACTTCTTACTAATTATCATCAATCAGTCATGGAGTGTGACAGCTGTATTCATTTGGCCTGCGAACAGCAAATGGAAATAGCGAGTCAGATTTAGAAGCTAGAAGCTCAACAGGTGCTGTTTGCTCCCAAATATGTCTATGATTAAAAGTACAGCTAATACCACTGTGAAAACACAGAGCTCAGACAATAACCGGGATTCTGTCGGTGCCCGCCGAGACCAAATCTGCAGCCAAGCGTTTGATTAGGCCAGTTTGGCTGCACGGAGGAGTGGGCTGGACGGCGGCTCGGTCTGACAAGCCCAGGGAGAAAATAATGATCTGATGAGAGGCTTTGGGGGGAGGCCATCACCATAGAAACCAATTCAGAAATGACACGGAGAGGGGACGTAACCATCGGATGCCCTGATCCACCTGAGTTAATTTCAGTAATGTCATCCAATGTTGGGAAAACATGTGCAATGGCTTTTCCCTCTTGATGCAGATGGTGTGACGGCTGTAAATCAGAACAGGAGCTGTGCCTCTGCTGTCAGGAGTCCGGCGTCTCTTCAGGGGTGAAATGATCGCTGTCTGCCGGTGGACATAATCACCTCAGTATACAGACACACGGCCGATGTCCAATCTGATAATGAGCTGGGCTCTGATATCCGCTGTCACCGGACGTCAGCTCCGTCATGGCGCAGAAGTGTTGACCGGTGACGGGAAGGAGAGTGTGGGTGGACGGTCATGTTTTCCTCCCCGATGTTGGCCTCTTGTTCCCAGACCTGTGGTCAGGAAGATACGAGCAGCAGGTGGCCCTCAGCAAATCATATCTGGGAACAAAGCTTCGCTCCTTCAGACACTTTCTGTCAGACGGACGTGGGAAAGTGGAGCGGCAGCACATAAACAGCAGTGGAAACAGGAGCTGATGTCTCTGAGATGAGATGAGATGAGATCGCTGGGCAGGTGGGCTGGACAGATGAACACAGCTAAGAATAGACAGAGGAACAAAGAGCTGCTTGATATTTCTACACCATGAAACATGCTGGTGTATTTTTACCCAGATCATCCTGAATGTTAGACTGACTACAGGAGGGGTTAATGTAACCCAATAGGACCGGTGTAGAACATTTGGATCACTTGGATCAAATCAATGAAATGTAGTGAGTCCGGTGGGTAAAACAATCCATCATGTTTCAGTGTGTATTAATGATGAGTTGATATGGCACAATACCACTTTTTCAGATCTGATACCGATACTGCAACATTGAGCAACGTCCGAAACCTTCTTTTTGTCACTCTAAAAGTTGTTAATAATATGTTTATGGATGTAATTGTCTTAACACTGACATCTAAAAACACCACGTTCACTGTGCAACAACTATTCTGCTCCTAAAGAAAGAAGGAAAATATGTGACAACAACTGAAGTTATATAGACATAGACATAATCATTATGTCTATACCTGGTACCTCCTCTCCTGTGGCCAGGTTGTAGCAGGTAGTAAAATCTTACTGGTCGGACGCGTCATCACTGTGCAGCAGGAACATTTGTGCCCACAAGCGACACAATCTGTACCGTTTTAGTCTGAATAGCAAGTTTTTGCAATGTTGGAAAAAGCACTAAATAGATCAGTTTAATGTACAATAACAGGCTTTAGTGCAACATTAAAATTTTATTTAAAAACATCAGCTGAAAATAAACGTGAACTCTGAGCGCCCGGTCGGTCGAACAGCTGATGGAGGTTGTAGAGAGCTCATATCTCTGAAAACGTTTTTAAACCAGCTCTAACTTAATAAATTAAAAACATATTTGAAGTTAAACCAACTAATTTCTGGCCACACAGTCCTTTCTTTGATGCTGCTGCAGATGTTGAAGTTTGTTGTGTTGAAATGTGTGTTTCTGCTGCCTCCTTCAGACACTTGCACATGGTAACCACGGCAACAGCTTACCTGTGTTTACGGCATGTCGCGCAAAGTGAAGTTGAGGATATACGAGATAGTTTGAACTTATGGATCGGATCGGGCAGGTGCTGAAAGAAAAATCCGATATCTGATCCAGTCATTTTGACCTGGATCGGACCTGATACTGATCCAGTGGATCGGACCATCCTTATATAAAACCATTCTGCTTGGTGTTAAAACATTACCCTGGTATTCTACATTTCTAAAGGACTTTTCCATAAGTTTATTATTATCGTCTCTGAAGTGGATCCTGTCACATCACTTCTGTAAAACTCTGCAGCAGGTGTTTGTTGGTGTGTTTGGTTTGAGATCATGTGGCAGCCTCAGAGTCTTCGTTGAGGTCCCGCAGCGATGCAGCTGAGGAGATCTGATCCACGATCGATCAATGTGACGAGAAAATGTGAGGGAGCAGTCACCTGATCCAAAAATACCCACAGAGTAAAGCTGAGGTGAACGCTGACGCAGAGCGGCTGCACATCAGGTCATTGAGCTTAATAACAGCTTCTATTCACTGCAGCACAATACACAGAGATGCAGTCAATGACAGAGAATCAGAGACAGACAGGGAGCTACAACGCTGCCTCTGCTCAAATACCAGGTCACATGTAATTGCTAACCATCGTCTGCATTCATCTGTATCTCTTTCTCCGGTCCGCCCTTTAAATAGCATCCTGCTCTCAGATGGAGGTGAGACCACAGCGAGCTGCTGATGCTGCTCTGTCTGAAGCCTCTTTAACTTCCTCTGCTGGACGATCAACACCTTTAATGTGGCTCTCCTCTGCTTCGTGGTTCTTCTTCTCTCATTTGTTTTGATCGTCTTTTTACGTCCAGTTGTTTACAGCGAGACCCTCAGTGATTGTGTTAGGAGTAAGAAATAAATGTTTAAATTTGGGGTAAGATCAGAGGCTGTGAAAAAGTTTCCTGACACAGACTGAGACCCTGTGGTGTTGGGTGAGGAAGGTGAAATCTACATTGACCCTGGATCCTATTATATGAGGCCTGTTGACAATGTTTGTCAATATATCAATGGAGCGTTTGATGACTTTTCCAGACTCAGAGTTTGGTTTCATGTCTGTTCAACACACAATAATCCCAGGATGGTTTATGAAAAGCGTAGCAGACACAGCTTCCATGCAGCGGAGATGGTTTAGTTGGTATCCATGGTAACATGATGCCATGATGTCCCTGCACACTTATATTTATGACTGATCCACTGCACTCACTAACTTCACCAGGTCCCAACGAGACATTTTCCTGTTTATTCTCCATCATGTAAAGACTGCGTCTGTCCACAGGGGGGCAGCAGTGTTCAGGCTTCAGCATCAGTGCAGATTATGTCACTGTGGAGGTTTGTGCTCTCAGAGTAATGTCCAGTTGGTTTTTTTACATGATCTTCCTTCCCAGCTTATTTTCGTTCTTTCTTCTTTATCAATTTATTTTGATCAGTAGCAAACATTATTCAGTTTTGTGTCATTCTTTCTGTCTAATAATTACATTTTTTATTGCTTTATTACTATTGAGGGCACCTGTCTATAAGCCGATTCGAACAGTTTCATGTGGTCCACTCTGACCGGGTCTGATGTGACGACGCTAAATGTATCAGCTAGCTTGTAAAAAGCTAACAAGCTTCGTGCCGCCGATACATGAGCCACACCGATGTTTAAGCAGCAGGGCTCAAACGTCAGAAAAAAGTAGCGGCTTATATTCCGGAAAATACGGTATTTGCATTTTTCAGTGTCTCCTTTCATTTTTTCCTGAAGTGTATCACTGTGCTGTACTCCTCATCCTCTTCTTCTTCTTCTTCTTCTTCTTTTTTACCACCATATTTGAAAGTAAGAGCTGAGCTGGGAGCTCCCACAGGAACTGTTGTATTCATCTATTGTTGGTATTTCTGTGCTACTTCTGATATTGATTTTGACATCGCTGTCATACTTCTACAGCACCATCCACTCTAACACCCGACTGAGTTATTCCTACATTTAATAGCTGCTGTTAGTTGTCAGGTGCTTATTCCTCCGTCTGTGTCCGTCAGCCACCGGTCCAACCACAGCACTGACCAGACACTGCTGCCTCAGTCTGCTCCCAGTCATCTCTTCAACTCCAGTTTTCACACCCTAGTTTCAGTGAATTATCTCAGAGAGAAAGCACACTGTTGTGGTGTTCCTTCAAGTAGGTGACCTTATTCCAAAGCAGCCAATCAGGTCAGAGCTAAAGAAGCTCCATCAGTCTATTACAGGCGGTCACACCGAGCCAGACAGCGGCCAGAGCCAAGGCTGGATTTTTATCTTCTCTAACATCTAACTCACAAATGCTCACTTTGGAAAAATGCTGCTGATGTCACTTTGCAGGGTACGTAGCTGATGAGCTACACGTTAAACACCAAATAAACAAACCTGCACATGTGGCTTTGGTCCAGTTATATTATCGAGTGGTGCTGACTGTTCAGTAACAACCACTCGCAGCCTGTTACATGCACAGATGGACGGGGTCACCCTGACATCACTCGCTGGTTTGTGGACTCTCGTTCTGATCCAGGAGTTTGGTATCTGAACGTGGCCATGTTGGTTGTTTGGAGCAGGAAGTGACTATATTTGGATATGAGGGGAGGAGTGAGGAGGCGGGTCTGACCTTTGAACCTGAGGACACTGTCCAATGAGGATGAGACTGGAGTCTCCGATGAATCACACTAACCCCGCCCCTAACTCCTCCCACCAGATCTCTGAAAAAGAGCTGACTTTATCTAATGACATCAGAACGACTTGTGGAGAAAAAGGATTGACTGAATATTTCAGGATTGAAAAAGAGGAGTTATGGATTGACTGAGTGAGGAGGCGGGGCTGACCCTTGAACCTGAGGACACTGTCCAATGATGATGAGACTGGAGTTCAGGTCTAGTCTCCAATGACACCCCGCCCCAAACTCCTCCCCTTCTATCAGCCTAATATCTCCTTAAAGATGAAATGATTTTCAGATGGACCACCTGTCAATCAGACTAGCCCCGCCCCTAACTCCTCCCACCAGATCTCTGAGAAGAAGTGTTGACTTTATCTGATGACATCAGAATGACTTATGGAAAAAAATGTATTGACTGAATTTTTCAGGATTGTAAATGAGGAGTTTTGGATTGAAGTCAGTTGAAGCCAGCACCTAGTGGCTGTTGGTGTTATTACACTTTGTTGCATTTCTACGTTGGCTTCACCTTTAAGACCCGGCGGCTTCGTCCAACTTTTGTAAACAGCTTCACATGAAACTGCAAATGAGCGTCGCTCTCTCTTCAGCACTAATAACATCCTGTGTCCGTTACAATAAGGCATCAGTTTACTTTGTCTCTGTGTGACATCAGCACTGTGGCCTCCTGCCAGCTGCTGTCAATCAAACAGTAGCACTGACACACCCCCTCCAGCTGGCTGAGATGAAAACAAGTTTTTTCTGATATTTTCATCCTTTTTTTCCATCAATAACAAACAATTTAACATCACAAATAAAAAGATGTTGATGGAAATATTTTACAATCCAAAGGCTGATTTCACTACTTTGATGGTTGCACTTTAACAGCCTGCGTAACTGCAGCACTCGCTGTGAGATGAATTAAAGTTGTCAAAACTCTGTATTTGTAGTCCAGGAAAGGAAGACAGACTAAAAGTAAATCCTGCTGCTGTGAATTGGTTTTTACAGCTTTGTTTCATGCCTGGAATACAGTGTGAAATCCTGAGTGTGCTTTGGCATTTTTCAGCCTCCAATATGTTTGACATGCTGCGTCTGTCTGTCTGTTGTTTGTGAAAGAAGAAAAGTCGGGACGGAGAGAAAGACGTTCATATTAAATGGGTAAAATCAGTGATTCGCTCGACTGAACCTCCAGTCAGACAGTTCGCTCTCTCTGTTTGTTGCCAGTGCAACACAATCAATCTGATGTGGAGAGTGCGACCGACAAAACCTGCAGCTGCAGACACACAATGTCTGACAAACGGTGTCAGACAGCTGCCAGTCAGCTCGCTGTGTCGGGGTTAAAGTGTCCCCGTCCCCGCCTCCCTCTGTCTCTGTCTTTTTCTGGTGTCATTTCTTTCAATTTCACCATCGCCGGCGTGATGATGCCCCTCTCTCTGCAGCTTTCATCCACTCATCTCACCGTCTGTGATCACTCTGCTTCCAGCTCCCATCCACACCACGCAAATGTTTCAAAATAGCCATGAAGGGCAAACAGTTTTGCTCTGTTTAAAATTCACACAGCGCGGGCTAGCATGAATGCATAATGAAACCCGTGCATGGCTGTGTTGGTATGTGTCTGCACATGTCGCTGTGTTTGTGTGGGAGCAAGTGGATGAGGCTGTCAGGTCTGCAGAGGAACAGGCTTTTTGTTTTTTTTCATTTTGGTCATTAATCATAAAGTGTTCCCAGCCACAGTTTGCAGTATACATCACAGAGCTTTTAGCATGAGTCACATCTAACACAACACAACCAACTAGATCCTCTATCCAACCCCCCCGGCCTCCTCCTGCAGCTGAGTACGTGCAAGAAACGACGTCAAACTCACCAACCAACAAGTGCATCTTGGGTAATTTGGCACTTGTAGACCTCCTGTAAGCAGGAACAGAGGATGTTGTTCATGATCAACAAACTCTGTGAATTCCCACGTCTTGCTGAGGACACACAGCGTGATGCTAACACAGGGTAAAACATTCCCTTCAAGTCTTAAACTCATCGTCTGTTTCTTCAACTCTTCCAGCACCACTGGTATCAGCCTACCTCGGCCGTACTACATGGCCGATGAGGATGACGAGCGGCCTTTCATCTGCTCCCTGCCTGTGGACAACGGCATCATGTCCTGCTCCGACGTCCCGG
>OOFC01000518.1:4585-17579 GCA_900323345.1 Pseudochromis fuscus
AGTTCGTCACCCAGGCCAACATTCCTTGTGAACCCCTTCCTGAGCCTAAGAAAGTGTTTGCCTTAGATCAGGGGTGGGCAATCCTGGTCCTCGAGGGCCGCTATCCTGCATGTTTTAGATGTTTCCCTCTTCCAACACACCTGATTCAAACAACCAGCTCATCATCAAGCTCAGCAGAAGCCTGCTAATGATCCTGAAGATCTGAATCAGGTGTGTAGGAAGAGGGAAACATCTAAAACATGCAGGATAGCGGCCCTCGAGGACCAGGATTGCCCACCCCTGCCTTAGATGGTAGAATACTAGCTAAGGTTACTCACCGTACTATTCCTGTCTCTCTCCTGGTGTCTGGTAATCATTGTGAATTAATACATTTTTTTCATAGTTCCCCATCCTCACCACTAATCTTGGGTCTTCCTTGGCTCAAACTCCATAACCCACACAAACTGGTCCACCCAATCCATTGCTAACTGGGTCTTGTTCTGCCACTCACATTGCCTACACACTGCAGTTCCACCCACAACTTCGCACACTCTCCTCCTAGACCTGTAGACCTGTCTCTAGTCCCGCCTGACTATCATGAGGTTAAAGAGGGTTTTGTAATAGCACTAACCTTGATTGCCAGATTGATTTGGTCCCTGGTGCTCCATTGCCCACCAGTAAGTTGTATTACCTCTTCAAACCTGAGAAAGGCGATGGAAACCTACATTACAGAGTTTGGCTGCGGGACTTATTCACCACTCCTCTTCTCCTATAGGGGCAGGATTCTTTTTTGATAAAAAGGACAAGTCCCTATGCCCTTGCATAGATTACAGAGGCTTAAATGACATAACTGTTAAGAACAAATACCCACTTCCCCTCATTGATTCTGCTTTCAACTCCCTTCATCAAGCAACTGTTTTCACAAAACTGGATTTGCGTAATGCCTATCACTTGGTCAGGATAAAGGAGGGGGATGAGTGGAAGACTGGTTTTAATGCCCCCTTATGGCATTTGAACATTTATTTATGCAGTTTGGTTTGACAAATGCCCCTGCTGTTTTTCAGTGTCTCATGAAATGACATTTTGCATGACATGTTGAACAGATTTGTTTTATCTGGATGATATTTTAATTTTTTCTAATCATGATGAACATGCCCAACATGTGAGACTTGTGTTATGTTTGCATGAAAACAGACTTTTCGTGAAGGCTGAGAAGTGCAATTTTCATGTGTCCAGTCAGTTTCCTTGGATTTATTGTGGAAAAGGACAACTTAAGACAGACCCAAGTAAGGTCAAAGCAGTGATTGACTGGAGTTTTCTGTTGGTGGGAGTGGGCCAAAGATTTCTGGGCTTTGCAAACTTCTACAGACGATGTATTCGCAACTATAGTAAAGTTGCCTTTCCCCTCACCAAACTTACCTGTTAAAACACCTTTCACCTGGTCATCTGAAGCAGAAGCCACTTTCATAAGGTTAAAGCACCTGTTTTGTTCTGCGCCTTTTTACATCATCCTGATCCTTCTACTCAGTTTGTTGTAGGAGATGCATCGGAGACCGGTGTTGGTGCTGTGCTCTCCCAGCAGTCTGCCTCAGATCAGAAGCTGCACCCCTGCGCTGCCTTCTCCCGACAACTCACTCCAGTAGAGAACTATGATGTGGGAAATCAGGAGAATTTGGCTGTTGTCCTGGCTCTCAAGGAGTGGAGACATTGGCTAGAGGGGGCATCTCAACCTTTTTTGGTATGGTCAGATCATAAAAACTTGTCCTACCTTCACTCTGCCCGCAGGCTCAACTCGCGCCAGGCTCGGTGGCCCCTCTTCCTGGGCCATTTTAACTTTACACTTACCTACCGACCTGGTTCCACAAATGTGAAGCCTGATGTTCTGTCCCACCAATTCACTCCCTCTATCTCCACAGATTACCCAGAGGACACCATTCTACCCTCATGTGTAGTCAGAGCAGCCATTTGGGAGGTAGAGAAGGTCATACAGGAGGCTCTACAAAATCATCCTTTTCCGGTCAAGTGTCCACCAGGGCTTCTATTCGTGCCATCAGCTGCCCGGCCTGCTGTTCTCCAGTGAGGTCACAGCTCCAAGATCCCCTGCCATCCTGGTGTCAATCACACCCTGGCCCTGCTTCAGCAGCGTTTTGGTGGCCTACCATGACATCGGACACTTGGGAATTTGTGTTGGCCTGCTCTGTCTGTGCTCTTGATAAGACATCTCATCGTGCCTGCTGGTCTGAGGACTCTAACAATTCCTCTTCGCCCATGGGCCCACATAGCAGTGGATTTCGTCGCTGGCCTCCCCCATCAGAAGGTAACTGTTGTTTTGACGATTGTTGACTGTTTTTCCAAGCCTGCCCATTTTGTTCCCCTTTCTAAGCTTCCATTGGCCTTCGAAACTGCAAATCTCCTGGTTCAGCATGTTTTCAGGATACATGGACTTGCTCTGGACATTGTCTGACAGAGGCCCCCAGTTCACTTCCCAGGTGTGGAGAGCTTTTCGTTATGCCATTGCTCCAATGCCACTGCCAGCCTGTCCTCAGGGTACCACCCACAGACCAATGGCCAGACAGAGCAAGCCAACCAGGACCTTGAGGCCACCTTTCACTGTGTGACAGCCAATCACCCTGTCTTCGTGGTCTACTCATCTTGCCTGGATTGAGTATTCTCACAACACCATGGTCCATTTGGCGACAGGAAAAGTGGAGGCTGATAACAATTAGAGACATTCCCCCTTCTCGTACCGTGACTCAGAATCAGATGCTGGCAGATCGTCACCATGTTGCAGCCCCAGACTACAAACCTGGAGAGAGTCTGGTTGTCCACAAGGGATCTTCCATTACAGTGCAAGTCTAGAAAACTGTCCCCAAGATTCATTGGACCTTTTGAAATTGAGCACATCATCAACCCCACTGTTGTCAGGTTGAGATTGCCTCCCTCTTTGAACGTTCATCCTACCTTCCATGTCTCCCTCCTGAAGCCGGTTTCCTCCAGTGCTCTCTGCCCCCCAGCTGACCCCCTCCACCTCCCCGGGACGTGGATCATCACCTGGCTTTTTCTGTTCAGCGGTTGCTGGATGTTCAGCGACAGGGTCGTGGGTTGCAGTTCCTGGTAGAGTAGGAGAGGTATGGGCCCGAGGAGCCCTCATGGGTCCCTCGCTCCGTCATTTTGGACCCATCTCTTATTCGGGATATTTGTTCTCCACCCAGACAAACCTGGTGGGTCACCAGGTGGCGCCCTTTGGGGGTGGTACTATTGTGGTCCAATGTTTGTTCTGTTCCCCCTCCCTGTTTCTTTTCCCAGCAGTGCAGTGTGTGTCAGGAGGTGTGGCTGGCTTCTGGTGCTGCAGATAAGGAACACCTGCCACTAATCAGGTCATCAGCCTGAGTATAAAGCCTGGCCACCTCAGCACCACTCTGCCGGATAATTCCATGGTGTTTGGTAGTGTTAGCCGGTTGACAGCACTGCTTGTACACTCACCTGCTTCCTCCTGCGTCCAGATCCTCTGGTGTAATCCTCCTGGTGTTCTGATTCTCCTGGTCTCCGATTCCTCCTTGTGTCCTGCTCCTCATGGTGTCTCCTGCTAGCCAACCCCCTGCCTCCACTGCCTGCTAGGGTTGTATTAAACTGTTAAAACTGCCTCAGTTCTCCTGTCTCTGCTTTGGGGTTCAACTAGAACTCTCAATCTTGGATAACAACGCTACAAACTGCATTTTAAATGTAGACTTTAATAAATAAATGAATATCATAATATATAATTTCATGATGAATATTCTCACACAACCAAAATCAGTTTCAAATCAGTAGGAAATGAAAGCAAATGATGCAAGAACAATTGCCTTCACACTGACTATAGTAATAGATATTATATATTGTATTTTGACACTCATGTTAATTTAATTTTTACATTGAGACAAGAAATGCATAGTTCAATTATGTATTTCATCGCAGTGCCAGAGTTACAAAATTAGAACAGATGCATCAAAGAAAAGCATAACAGTCATGGTTGCAGTCCATTATTAAACTCAGAGTACATAAATCTGAATCAGTTAATCCTTCACTATCATATTGTGTCAATTTCTCCCACTTACTCTCAAAGACACCTTTCATTCTAAGATGATGGGTCATTCTCATGGTGCAAACATCTTAATATCTCTAGCCACTGAGTTATAGTCAGTTCAGTCTTACATCAGTTGTTTTTTTGCATGTGACCAACAGTATTTTAGTTGGTCACAGAAATTGTATTGGATTGTATCTTTTTCTGAGACATAATCATTCAAACTTAGAAGATGCATAACTTTACATTCCTGGGTATGATGTATCCCCAAAATGTCTGTTATGTACACTTTCTCAGAATGAGAAGAACTTTATGACACTCCCAAAAGATGTGTATGGTTTGCTTCTCTCTCCACATAACCCACCAACATGTATATTGTATACCAATTTGCTTAGTCTGCAGTTTAGGTGCAATTAACAGGTCAGGTTTTTCCAAATTCCCTCCATGCTCTTGAATTTGTAGTTGTGTTTCACAGCTTTCACATCATTCTTCCAGGGTAATGTTCTGTTCCCTCTCCCACTTCTCTTCAATGTACAGGGAGGAAGCAGCTTCTGAGTCTCTTAGGCTTTGGTACAGTACAGAGACTGTCTTGAGTTTAATTCCAATGTACAGGTGCTGGTCATATAATTAGAATATCATGAGAAAGTTGATTTATTTTAGTAATTCCAGTCAAAAAGTGAAACTTGTTTAATATATACAAAAATAATAACCAATCACTGAGGTACAATTAACCCAACATTCCAGTTATTATAACCCAAAATTTGGATAGAAATATTCAACTTATTTATGTGGTAGAATTAACCCAGCACTGTTGTAAATATATCCTAGCATTTGGGTTGAATTTTTAATCGATCTTGTGTAGTTGGTCCAATAGTTACCCAGCAGTGTAGTTAAAAACAACCCAGATTGTGTTGTTTTTAACTCAGAATATTTAAGGAAGTGGAGTCGCAAAGAGCTGCTGATGATCATGAAGTGCAGAGGTTCTTAACCTTTTTGTCCTCGGGGTCCAACCTTTCCAAACAGACAAACCTGCCTAGAAACAAACAGCAGACAGAAACCATCTGCTTGACCCACATTCTGCAGTCTTTTTCAGAATGGCTGAACCAAACCAATGTACCTGTGGTGCGTAGATCTTAACATGTTAGTCAGGAACATGCAGAAATTTAGCTGCAGGAGCTCTAATTTAAAAAGGAGCACATACCTCAACATGTAAGAACACAAAGCAATCAGACATATAAATCTGTGTCTGTGTCAACTATACCTAAATGTGTCATGCTAAAGGCCTAAATATAAAGTGACAATGAGCACGTGAGAATGGAATCAACTGCTAGCTTTGACAAACTCATTAAACAAATTAAAACAAACCACCCGCTTCTATTAACAATGCAGAACAGTTGTTCCTGTATGAAGTGAACCAGTAAGTAACTGCATTGTGTCATGTTACATCACAGTAACCTTTCAGGCTTTTATTTAAACTGGAAGTGTTCTGCTGAGGGTCTGTATGGGACATTTCAGTCAAGGCTGCTGCAGACTGCTGTTTCCTACTGGACAAGACATACGCAGCTCCACCAACTTCAGTTATGGACAGCAGCAAGATTCTATTGTATAGTTTCAAAATGTACTAAAATGCTAAATGTAACGTATTTGTTAAATTTTTTTGAGTGTGTTCAAATGTGTGTCCAAAAAAACAAAAACCCATTCACATTCACATGCAGAGGGTGCTCTGCATGTGAATGCTGTTAGTCATTCCAACACTGACACCAGGCCTAGACCTTGCGCTGCATTGAATCATTGTATCAGGCTGTCCTTTTATCATGATGGATTTCTTGCCCATGGGGCCAAAAAATGTAATAACCCAACATCAAAGCTAATACTCCAACAGTTACACTACATACTTTACAAACTATTTAATGCTTCTAAAGCTTCTTGGAAAGTGCAATGATTTGCTTATTATTCATAGCAAACTCAAGGGGAATAACAATAGTGTATGACACCATCCATTTCTTCATTTAAATGTAAATGGTTTGTATTTTCAATTGTCTTTCTTCTCTTCAACCATCTACTAACTCCATTCATTCTACTGTATCATGAAAATAAGATAAGATTGGATAAGATATTCCTTTAATAATCCCCAGAGGGGAAATTCAGGAAAATCAATGTGCAGACTTTAAAGATGCTTAAATAAAACAAAGAAAAGTAATTTATATGTCATCATGCGATGATATTTGTTGTTGCAAAATGCCAGGCTTCAGATGTCACAGTCATTAGCTGGGAGAAAGCCAGGCATCTTGACCAGGCCTCCTAGGAATTTATCCAAAACAAGTTGAGAAGAGAATAGCCCGTGCATGTAAACACAGCATCGATACAATGACAGATGGCTGAGAGTCTGACAGTGCAGGAGAAATGCAATCTCAACAGGCCTAGAATAGACGCTCAGTGGCACTAAATTAGTGTCTCCTTTCCCCACCTGACCATCCACACACCACATGTGTCAATCTCCTCACCCTCCGACATCTTCTGCCCTCTGGTAACCTAAGGCCGGGAGAAATAACTGGGCTTGAAGGTGAAATATCGGCTTACGCTTACCAGTCTGACAGGACAAATATGACAAGAGGACATGTATTTGCCACACCAGAATACCAATCAATCAGAAACTGAAGCTCAAAGTTCAGCTTCAGTTTCATATGAGAAAACTAAAGCAGGCTGAGGTTGAGAAATGGTTAAAGGAATAACGTGCACAGCCAAAGGAGGGCTGTGATTGATACACATTGGACCAGTGCTGAAATTAGACTGATGTGAGTAAACAAATAGCAAAGAGTGAAAGTAACATCAACAGACTGACCTGAAAATATTTTATTTCGGGTCTATTATTATGAATCTGAATTTATTGATTAAGTTCTGCTGTGGGGTGTTTTTAAGAGTCGTGTGTGATACTGTAAGCACTAGCATAACATAATTGGTAACAGCATATGGTGTTATCTCAATGCACAACATCACTGTGCACCTTCATATTATGAAAATTCACCTTTCAATATTAACGCATCAGCAACAACAATCCAGAAAAATAAAAGTGAAAATATAAAAATAAATAAATATATACATGAATAAATAAATATATACATGAATAAATAAATAAAAGTAAAAATAAATACATAAAAGTAAAAATAAATGTGGAAATAAATACAAAAATAAATATATAAATGGAATTAAACAGTAATAAATTAATAAAAACGCTGTGCTCTTATTTTTATTTATTTCATTCCTCCAGCATGAAATGCGTAAGGAAATGTTATTCAAATGAGGGGGCGGGCCTAAGTGTGTCTTGGGTTGAACTATTTGCCAATTGGTTGATCGACATGGAAGTGCAGAAAACGACTAGGTATGCCTGTCAACAGGCACAGCAAGAGCCCCCTCCGTGTCAGGTGAAGAAAAAAATATTAATCCGTTGCCTCAATTTAATAAACCATTCCCTCAGTTTATCAAACCGTGCCCTCGGTTTGATAATCCGTTCCCTCCATTAAATAATTTGTGTCCTCGGTTTAATAAACCATGCCCTCCTTCAACCACGGATGTCCAGTTGCAGCAGGAGAACCTCCGGACGCAGACCGCTTCTACCAGGTAACGTACAAAGTCCAGATTATCCACTTACTGTCATGATTAATGCTGTATTGTGTTTCGTCACATCTGTCACCGTGAAACGTTGTGTTTATTGTGAAATTACCTTGAAAACAAGACTCCGAGTGAGATGCTAACATTAGCTTCCCGAGTTTTCTTGTTAGTCAAACAATGTCTGTGGCAATGGTCGATTAATACTCAAACAATTTACTAAAGTAGAAGTACAGATAAACAGACAAATATGTGCTCTAGCAAAAGTCAAAGGAATCAGTATTTGCTTTAAAATATACTTAAACTTATACTTCAAATTTACCTTATTTTTACTTTTATTTATTTATTCATGTATATATTTATTTTTATATTTTTATATATTAGTTATATTTTCACTTTTATTTTTTTTATTTATTTTTTTATTTTGGCAGTTTTGGTTCTCCATACTCCATAACCCCGAGTGCCCAGCGTGCAAAAACACTTTCCAGTTAAAAGCAGTTCAACTTTTGGAAAACCGCTGTGCACATCAGTGTCACTTCTCTCTCACACACCAATCAGAATCAATGAGGAGGCGGGACTTACAATACCAGCAGCAAAGAAAATCAGAGAAACTGTTCATGTCTGTTACTATAAAAACAGTGACAGCAGAGAAGTGCAGCCAAAGCCAGGAACTGTAAAGTAAAGCACAGAGACACAATGTTCACAATGAAGTGATGCAGAAGTGCTACAAGTAGGTTTTGTAGCCTAGCAACAATAAACGCCTGCAGGAAAATCTACAAAAATAAGCCTCTGGGTGCTTCCAGCGCACAAAAATAAATAAATAAATAAATAAATGCTCATTTCTAAATCTAATAATTCCACATTTTGTTTTGTTTTTTGTTGTTTTTAACTCATTGAGGTCCATGTTTGGCCAGAAAAAATGCTCTGATGCTGCAGTAAACAATTTACTTATTCTAATTATGAATACTTCGTTTTATTTTGACTCCTGAAATCATGTAATTAATTATTAATTGATAAAAATCAGATCAGGGTTTACCTCTTTCCCCCATTCCCTCTTTCTACCTAGTTTTGTTCCCGTCTTCTTGTCTTCGTCACAGTTTTTTATTCCAAAACATCAGGTTTATATTTAATGCTCGATCTCCAGCTTTGTGTGTTGTGTGTGCGCTGGCACAAATACACGTGTAGATGCAAACAGATGCACACATGCAAAGCAGTGCACACAGGAGAGCTCCTGCTAAAAGCGTTTCCTTCTGAAGTCTCTGCTTGCTTGGAAGCTTTTTGCTCAGATAAAAAATACATCACACCACCTGACAACAGAGAGAGAGAGACAGGAACAGAGACAATAGGATCCTTTCTCCTGATGTGTTTGTCTTCATTTTTATCTTTATAAAATATTCCTTCTTGCAGCTAATTATCTGGCATTCAGAGGCTTCAGGTTTTGGAGCGGCACCTGCACTTATGTTGCAACACTCTGTGTGCAGTTTATTTTTCAGAGCAAATCAGCTCATGTTCTTCGGAGTTTCTTTGTTTTGACAGATCGGGTACAGAGTAGGAGACAGATGGAAAAATCACCTCGAATGTGTTTATCTGATCAGTCAAAAAAAAAAAAAAACTTTCTCCACCAAATGCTTCAAGAAACACTTTATAAGAAAATCGCTTGAACAATTATGCTAACCACGCAACTCTCGTCAGACAGATGTTTCCTTTGTTAATAATTACTCTGCTGTGTAATCGGCATGTACCGAATTTTAATTCCTTTTGTGCGATTGTAATCCGCGAGTTCACAAATACTTGTACAACTTTGACAAATCAACTCTTGTGTGAAGCGAAGGAACCATCTGAAAGCACAACTGAGAAATGAAAATCTGCGACTTATAGCATCATTGATCAAGTGTGTGTGAGCAGACTGTGTAAAAACCGAGACTGTTTGTCTGCATACTGTGGGCGCTGAGGTGAAACTGACATCATATGTTCAACCAGGCCATATTTTACTTTACATACTGCTGAACTTGTGTCGTCTTTCTCGTCTTCGTCTTCACTCCTCATTGTTCACTTTCTTCCCTCTGCTCCATCTCAGTCTCTTAACCTCTACCACTCACATACAGACACACTCCCAGGCACCGACACACACACACACACACTCTTTCTAAGCCACAATTACCGTAGAAGGATTCCTCCATAGGCTAATATGCTCCGTTAAGCTTGGCAAGCCTAAGTAAGCACTCTGAAATTAGTGCTGGAGTCAGTCGCACACATCTACACCACACTAAGGCTTCACTTTCCTGACGCTGAATAAGTCTGGCTGCATGTGCTCTGTGATACTGAGCTCCTTAATAGGAGTCAATGAACTCTGCCCAAAGCCCTGTCGAGGAGCTTCATTTTCAGACAGTCGGACTGAATAATAATCATCACTGCTGTCAGCCTCTAACAATGCAGATAACCACAGAGGGGAGACAATTTGGCTGATTTCAGTGAAACTAATAGTATAACTACTATTCAGCGTAGCAGCAATTTCACCATAACTGAATTAAAAAAAAATGTTTTATTTACTTTTTCTTCCTCTGTGACTCAAACAGAGTTTCTCAGCATCTGAGGCAGTTTTATACTCACATTTACAACAGCATATTTTTTTGGATTGAAATCAGTTAAGTTCAGCAGGATCGTCAAAACTTGCACATTTGAATTTTGTTTGTCTTTGTTTAGATGTTTGTCGTAGTGGTGTTATTTTTGTGATGAAATGCTCCACAGAATATAAAGGCTATGGTTTACAATCACTTGTGAGAACATGATGTATTCTCATGGAGTTTAACTGTTTTCATTGTGACTAAGCTCAGTGTCTTCATGCATTACTATTACTATTGTGTCTATAGTGTCAACTGTCTACTCTTGCTCCAAACAACACAAATAAAAGAGAAATACATCAGTTGTTACATCAACACTTTTTTCTCCCAGCGCCTATTAATGGACCACACAAAATCTCATTGTGAAACTCTCTGATGCAGTTTAATTTAATCTCACTGAAGGTATTTTCCAAAGTTTATACAAAGGCACTGTTTATTAAATTGCTAAACAAGGTCAAAAAATGGGCTGAGAAATATTGAAATACTGCAGGTTTTACTACTTACTATTATTTTTGTTAGTATCTCTACTAATGTGACTGCAGCAAATCAGTCAAATCCTATTTTGTTATCATGTATATAACTGTTTACATTGTGAAGATCATCCCAAAACAATGGAGGCAAATTTAAATAAATGAATGAAATAAAAATAATTTTCCTCCAAATACACTCACACATTGTTTCTGTCCGAATTTTGTTTTGACTTCTCCTGTCCTATAGTATTTTTAATAAAAATGCACAAGCCGTTAATGGATGCAAGAGCACATTAATTATTAGTGATGGTTCAGCAAAGCATTCCTCATTGATTCCTATGGGAAATAATTTTGTGGACACAGTCTGCCTCGTCCTCCTACAAGCATAATCATAAAGGATAATTCAAATCACTTGGACAGATTGGCTGTTAAGTCAGTCAGTCTCTCTCTTCGTGTTTGTTTAGTTTAGTCTTTGTTTTTTTTTTAGTATTTTATTTTTATAATGTAGCCTCAGGGGGGACAAGCCAGTGTCTTCCTTGTGCTGGTCCCAAGCACATATACAGAGGGTTGTGGCAGGAAAGACAGCCAACGTAAAACTTTTGCCAAATCAAAGCTATGAATCAAACCTGTGACTTCCACACCGGATCAGTCAAGGCTCGGGTTAACAACGACCACCATCAGTGCTGCTGACCTACAGGGGCTGAAGAAGTGCTGAAGAAGGAGAGGAGGAAGGTGCATTCATAGACAGAGAGAGAAGAGGATGCTGAGTACTGAACTGCCATCCAGGAGGAAGACTTGGTGTGAGAGAGGAGGATGCAGAGGATAGGGTTGGATGGAAGCAGATGATTCGCTGAGGCGACCCCTGAAGGGAAAAGCCAGAAGAAGAAGAAGAAGAAGAAGAAGAAGAAGAAGAAGAAGATTTTTAAATATCTACAGCTGGTAGCATTTATCATTTTTCAAGTTACACACTGTGTGGTCTTCCCACTTTTGGCCTTTGAACCACTGGATACTTGATGAATGTGGCTAGAATTTGTGCAAAAAAAGTATTTGACCCTGTGTATTGGTAATTAAAGCAGGTGAAGGTATGAGTTGGTGTATGCAACATGTGCATTTTACCACGACAGTTTTAAAGTGATGCAGGTTGACAGATGAGAAAATGGAGAAAGAGTCTTTAGAAAAACGACGGCAGAGACGGGTGAACTTGGAGACCCTCCGTCTGAAAGCAGGGGTGGAGGAGGGCATGAAGCAGCCGACTGAGACTGGAGGCAGATCACAGTTAATCATCTGTTTACAGAGTCTCCTGCTGCATCTTCTTTCCTGCATTCATGAGAGCGACTGACCTGAAGAGCTACACTCGTCCTCTGATTAGTAAATCACTGACATTTGTACACCTCGCCTGTGTTACCATAAAACTGCAGTTATTGAATATTTAACAAAACTCCAAAAACTTTCAAACCCAGATTTTTAGCACAAGATACAGCTTAGAATACTAGAATAATTGCATCACATTCATCTTTAATTTGACTTTGACTGATGGTCAAAAGTCTTTCTCAGCTTCTGTCTTCTCACTGTTAAAGGCCCGTCCACATAGAAATGGTCACATTAATGAGGTTTAAAGTAGCTGAAAGAGAGGTCATGAGACTAACAGACAATTTTCTGAGATGTCATTTCTCAACAAAATCCCCTAAAGAGAAAAATGGTTTCTCACAGATATACCAGCTAAAATCTCTTATAAGTGACATGTCACATTTTCTTGATTTTATACATCTCAAAATATTTTTGATGGTTTCTTTTGTTCCTTTCCAAGGGGATTATTCACACCTATTCACCATGTGGGACTTCCCGGAGCTGGAAAGGGACAAAAAGGATTTGAGAAAATCTATTCCTTCTATTTCTAGACAATGAACTGACATTTACACTGCCTCCTGCAAAACCCTTTGCACTGACTACATGACAATAATTTCCTGCTGTTCGCTCTGACTATCTTTCTGTTTTAATTAATTTCCATCCTGGAGGGAAGAGAAGACGAGCCACACTTGACCAGAGCAGCCGCTGTGTGTTTTGTTTGTATTTTTTGTTTTTTCTCCGTATCCAGATCTAGTGTCATGAGAGTGTAGTGTCAAAACATCAGACACGCTGTGTCTGCTGTTTAATTACCTTTATTCTGTTAACACGCTCATTGTATTGTTGGATAGCTGGAGGCAGCATAAAGTGGAAGTCAATTAAACAAATGACTCATGAAGCAGATGAAACTAGAA
>OOFC01000526.1:2121-16811 GCA_900323345.1 Pseudochromis fuscus
CTTTGGGGCAGGACTTAACTTGTTCACTAATGGCACAACTGCATCACATACACACACACACACACACACACACACACACACACACACACACACGATACCCACAGCAGTGTCTAGAAGTTAAGGCTGCTGTTCAAGGATGCTTGTGTTTCTACATGGATATTTTCACAGACCTTGGTGGTGATAAGTGGCTGAGTCTGGAGCCAAAACACAATCTCTCTTTCAGCCTTTTAGACTTAGAGACAATTGAGTGCCTTTGAAGTCCAGCTCCTTCTCAAGGGCGGGCAGGACAGTGAGAGGGAGACGTGAATGAAATCTGTGAATGAATGATGTGGGACACAGCAAAACAGCAAATGGGGGGCGGAGGGTGGGAGTGAAATGCTTGCTGGTATACTGAGGCAGTGTTTGTCTTTGAAGAGACGTGGCTGGCGAGAATTCATACCCCCTTCGTCTCCTCATTCGCTCACTGCTCTTCCTCCTTTCTCTCATGCTCTCTCAGGGTCATGTATTATGCATTCTCAGAAATTATTTAGTAAAAAATTCTGCTTTTAAAAGCCTCCCCACCCGGCCCAGCTGTCTCACTTAAATGTAAAAAGGCCTCTGACGGCCGGTCTCCAAATTCAAGCAGCAGTAGTTCACATGAGTCCACAAGATGTGACCACAGGCCATCTCTATAAAGGCTTCTCACTGATCCACCCACATATACTGTAAGTCACACTGAACTGTAAAACACACACACACACACACACACACACACACATATTATTTTTTGACTGAGAGTGAGTGGGAAAGAAAGTGAAATACAGCACAGACTGTATCAGCACTTTTGAACATGGCAAAGCCAAATTTAAATAACACCCTTGTTGTTTTCCATTGAGGTTTGCTATAGCTTCCTGTGGCAGGATGTCAGCCATGGCTGCTCACAGTAAGACACTGCTCCCTGATGCTGCAGCTTCAACCAATGGATCTCCATCACCAAAACCCTCCAGCCTTTCACAGATCCATCAGCTGACCATCAACAAATAGCACGTTATTGATCAAGTCTGCTAATCCTGGCTGGATGGAGCAAAGAGAGAGGAGAGGGATTTACTCTCACGCTTTAAAAAGACACATCAAAAAGCAGGTGAAGCGACAGAGACAATGATAAAACCACATCAACAAGACACATGCACGGTGTGTGAATTGTACGTTTCAATGATTATCTGTGGAGGAAGTTCCTGTGGAGTGGAGGGTGTGTCTTCCTTCAGCTATGGCAGCACACTTCCTCTGCCTGAGCATGTGACAATGTGTCCAACAGGAACCGAAACCATGAATACAATTATTGCAGTTTTATAGAAGAAGTGTGTTTCTTACAATGCAATTATACATTTACGGTTGGTTGATGAAAGAATCTACCAAAAAGGACAAATTTTAATCATGACAGGCTTATAAAACTGGCCTTTATTTTGAATTAGGATTAAAAAAAACACCTAAAATACCAGTTGTATGTGTATAATTTAAACTTGTGTAATATATCTGTGACTATGTGACAGTTTACAGTGTCCAGGACCATCCAGACCTCTACAACCTGCAGTCTGGACAAAGAGCCGACATGGACACACGATCCATCAGCCGCCTACTGGATCTGGATGACACTCAGCTGTATGAAGAGGAGGATATCAAGATGTTGTTTGGACTGGATAAGCGTGAGCGAAGAGGTGGTGAACAGAGACAAGGTGATGAAGAGGACATACAGTAAAGCTTCAAGTCCCACAGGCCATTCAGAAAGGAGAAAGGACAAGGAGGCAAAGAGGTCAGCACAAGTTAACACCTCCAGTGAGGTAGGTAGTGGTAGGTGATGAAGGCCATCAAGGTGTAGCTGGGACAGATCAACAGCCATAGATAAATAACCTAGTTACTCATTTCATTTGAATAAATCCATCAACAATTACCAGATTGTATTTAGTGGTAATGACAGCACCCTGTCTGATCTATTGGACTTTACTGACATCTAGTGGTGAGACTTCTGATATAAACTGGGCTGAGGATTAATACCTTTGTTTCTTTTGTTTGACTTCAGTTAATTGTGACTTTTCAAACTGTGATTTGGTTTGTATAACGTCCTCTGTGTGTGTCTGTGTATATCTCTGAGATTAGCCACGTGGTTGCTCCTGCTTCAGCGGACTCTCCTCTTCACTTTCAGCAGTCCTGCTGTTTTTTATCATGCAAAAAGTATCACCATAACACCTGTGTTTCAGGTTAAAAATGTTACGCAGTCATTTTCTATACCTGCTTCTCCACACTTGGGTTGCAGGGGTCTGCTGGAGTCTATCCCAGCTGTCATCGGGCAGGAGGCGGGGTACACCCTGGACAGGTTGCCAGCTTATCGCAGGGCTATAAAAATAGTGTATATTATTGTTATTTTCCACTATCCTAGAATTAATTTTTTGAAGTGTCTCCAGACTGTATGTGTGGTTTTATTCTTCACCCTGACACAAGACGTATTCATTTTCTCTCCTAATCACTGCACCATAAGAGGAACAATCCCCATCAATATTTAGATAACACAGTGAGGTTATTGGAATATAGCACTACTTTAACACACCAGTATGCTGTGTTATCCTGAAACAAAAGCAAAATTAATTTTTTGTCAGCATTCACCTTCTGACAAAACAGGACTTGAAATAGGATAAACATCAAATTGAAACTCAGCACAATGACAACAACTTCCACAAAAACACTACAAATAGCAGATGTCTATCTAAAGTAGGATCCAAATAATTTAAATGAGGTTTCAGACCAATAATAAATGACCTCATATCACTTCAAAGTCAGTAATCCCAGCTCATACTACAAAGCTATGTGTTACTAATTGGAGAGTATAGTGTGAAGAAGGACCCTTCACATAATCAGGTAGGATTAACTAGATTACTGGCAGAGCTGAATCAAACACTGGATATCTGCTACTAAAAGAGGAAAGCAAACTTTAACATCTGACAATATTCACCCATATATACCTTTAATACAGCAGAATTAATACACTTACAATGTAAACTTTGTAAATCTTTATACAATTTCTGATTGGGGATCAAAAAAGTTTTTTGATTCTTGAAATTTGACTATTAAATCCACAATATAATTTTGGTTTATTATTTTTTTAGTATCTATTATTCACCCTCCTTTAAGTCTGTTGTCTCTTTTAATACAAATGGAGTGTTTGTTATATAACCTGGTTGTAAAGCTCTTGTAATGAATGCAGGTTTGTTTCCAAGCAACAACCAACCACTGACCTCTAGGTGCCCTCTCCACTGACCTGTGCACACGTGTCAGCCTCTGGCACAGCGGCCTGTACACAGAGTAGAAATAATTAAGATATAACCTGCGAGCTGTGCATTTTAATCAAGCTTAATAATTAGTTTTTTCTCTTATGGAGGCAGCCAGAGAATCGCTAACTGTGAACAACTGATAATGAAAATCATTTATGCAATAACTGGTCACATTTTATTGAATTCCATGCAAATGAGATTTTTCTTATCTTTTCCGGGCATGAACTAGCAGGTAATTGGCATCTAGGCTTCATTTTAAAACGCACACACGCACTTTTAGGCACAGACACACAAAGCTACATTTCTCATCTCCAGCAGATGGCAGAAACAAGCTTGTGTTATTTTACCAGTAGGGTTTCCATATTTATTACCATTTCATGGGCTGATTGTATGACACTTTGTCATCTGTATTACATTTTGAATGTTGATGTGTACTGCTCACTACAGATGGAATTGCCTCCATTAAAATATAGCAAATTAACCATAACATTAATTTAGTTTTATTCCGTTTTTTGTGATTTTCTGCACCATCCCTCCATCATTACATTGATTTAATGCAATATCAAAAGCATCTTAATGATCCAGTCTGTGAATGGAACTTTGTGGTATTTAATTCAAAATAATGGGCTGACAGTTCTGGAAAAAATCCAACATCTAAACACCAATGATCAGCACTCTCTTAAGTGTGTTCCTATACAGTAAAAGTATTAATTTTATTTATTTATTTTTACTTTAGAGAAATAGCTATACCTCATGTCAAGAGCCCCATGGACCACGGAGCACATCTAAATTTGTTGGGGCCCACTCCCGCTATGAGTCCATAAACGCACCTTGCTCGTGCACAAACACAACGGAAATAACACAACCCTAAAAAAGCAGCCAGCTGACTTACTGTCCTTACAGTGTTGCAGAAATCCTGCTACTAGGAGAAGTGGTCTCATATAATAAAATGTAACATGAATGTTAAACTCACCACTGCTTCTTAATTGCTGCCAAATAACAGCCGCCATTGGTCATTAAACTGAGTTAAGTCTCTGTCAATTTCCATATTTCTCTATTTTGGAAAATATTATTCAACCCTCCAACACCAAGCGTACTATCAGCGATACTGAGGGACTAGCGTAAACTAATTTACCGTAATTCCTCGGCAATTTGCGCTCGCGATGTGATTCCAGCTGATTCTGAAAGCCGACAATTGGAGCGTTTCGTATATATTATATACATTACGGCAGAGTGTTGCCATGCCGTGCAGCATTCCTTACATATTACCCACTTTACGGTAGTGTACGGAATCAAGTTGTCGAGGAATTACGGTGATTAAATTGACACGTCACTTCCTGTCAGCAGCTAAATGTTCTGGATAAAAGGGTTAATGCTTTCTGATAGGTTATTTACCGGGTGTTTTTTCCCAGGTTAATCTTTTACTTTCCTTATGTTTTACTTTTTGGTCTATTTTTGGTCGGGCTACCGGTTCCGTGGTCCATGAAGAGCCTTCATTTAACTGTTTTTATTTTAAACACCTGCAAATTACATTTTCTTAATGTAAATTTGCCACGTGTAGCATATTTAAAGTGCAGTTCTCTGCTATATTGTTTTATATTTACAAATGCAATTGTGTCCTTCTCCATATGGTGAAATAAATTTTTCATGTTGCAGTGTATTAAAAATAATAGTGTAGCTCCTATATCAAGTGCATGTATGAATGAGTCTGCACTTACAAGCAAAACATCTCAAAATATAAAAACATGCTGAACTGCCACAACTCGAGTTAAAATTATTTATAAAACTTTATTGTCTTCTTTTCAACTCAATTTCTGTTTCTCTTGGAAAATCTCCAAGTGATAAATCCAAACCACAAACATGGTACATACATCAAACAGCACACAGCGCCATCTACATCAATGAAAAATACACAGTTTACAGTGGAACAAAGCTCAGAAATGATGAGAGTAATGGTAATGAGGATATATGACAAGACTGCCCATGTAGACTGAGATTAAGAAAGAGATGCAAAATTTGAGAATATTACTGTAATACTGTAATGTCTATCGGACAAACACAAAAGTACATCATAAATTCTTCCAGTTTCTTTGTGTCCTTATTCAACTGGCACCTCTGGTCACATGGGACTTAGACTGAGGAGGTAATATTATCTGTAAATCCTCAGGGTCATGCAAAGGGGTTACATTCAACTGGGCAGTGCCAGAGAAACAATAGTAAAATAGAATTATGATAGAGAAAATAAATTCCTATATTTTGTATACACAGTTTGTTTTCTATTTGGCTTATACATTGGCTAAGCAAAGCGATTCATTCCTGAGGTGCAAGGCTGTTCTAGACATTTATCTTTTTTGTGTAGCAAAAAAAACAAAAACAAAAACAAGCACAGTGAGAGCCAATCTTGACCAAAAATAAAAGTCAGACAATGAAACAAATTGAAAGCATCCAAGAACTCTAAATGTGGCTCGAGTCTGTGCAAGCATTCAAAGCCCAAACTATCTACGCTTTGCAACATCAGCTGCTGCACGGCCATGTTGTCACACGAGGACGTGCTGGTTCGCCACAGTGTCGTGATGAAGCTACAGGAACAGACAGGCAGAAAAGTCAGAAGGGAGCAGCGCAGCCCCAAATATTCAAGCATCGGACGTGTGACACCTCACCACTCTGAACTTCTTCAGGTGAGTGGTTTCAAGCATAAAAAACAGAGTTGGCCCTCGGGCAGTAATCTTCATCTTCTTCTTCACAGATATTACCGCAAATTACAGGAACTAAATCCACTGGACGTACCTACGGGTGTGAGTGTGGTGCAGAAACAACGACAGAACCAATAGTAACCACGACTATCAGCAGAATAAAGCGAGGTAGCATCGATGAGGGGAACAGATGGACCTGAGAGGACAAGCAGGCAGCGCTGGGTAAATGCTTAGATTTGCATTTCTGTGTACAAACAGAAGACAAATAGCCCTGTGAGAGCGAGGGAGGTGCATAAACTCCCTTCCTAGGTTTCAGCTGGTGAACAAATCAGAAATACAACTTGCGCATGTGTACCGTGTGCTGATGTGTGTGCTGTCAGTTGCAGGGAGCAAAGAGACTCACTCCGCCTTTAGGTTAGTGTATATGGATTTAAAAAAAACTAATAAACTGACTGTAACTTTCCAGAGCAATGACTTGGATTATGTTGTTCAGAGCAAAAAGCAAAACTCTTCATTAAAGTTTCTTTTTTGTCAAAGGGCGAGATCAATGTCACTGTCAAAATACTGATAACCCATTTACAAAGAAGAAAACACAAAATAAAAACAGTCGACTCCTAAAATAACTTCATACAGTAGCATATTTTTAAAAAAAAATCTGTTTAAAATCAATTGAAAATGCATGCACAATGAACAGTGAATGAACATTAC
Source organism: Pseudochromis fuscus (assembly GCA_900323345.1). Lineage (NCBI taxonomy): Eukaryota > Metazoa > Chordata > Actinopteri > Pseudochromidae > Pseudochromis > Pseudochromis fuscus. The sequence goes on from OOFC01000526.1 coordinate 8,825, forward strand.
TTACTTTTCTTTTTCACAATACTGTAACATTGTAGGTTTTGCATTATACGTTTGTCTGCTTTACAAACACTTATGGACACAAATAAAACTAAAAGAAGTCACCGACATGCATGCTCTCATGCTGAAAAGAAAAAATAAATCACAACCATTAATAACATTTCACATTATAGCAATATGAAAAAAAAAGGGGTTAATGAATGGAATTAAACCAAGTCAATGCGAGTGGGACAAGTCGGGAGGCGGGGTTTGTTTGGTGTCGTCATGTGTCTAAAGGTCAAGGGTCAGGACTGTTGGCCGCCCCACTGGCTCTCTACAGGCCGCCGCAGAAGCTCCTCGACGTGCCTCGCCACGTCCATGGTGTCATCGAGGTCGAAGTCTCCGTCCGCGTCCAACATGGAGTCGCCCCTGCCACAGGACACAGAGAGGAGCCGCCCACACTCAGACAAGCTGGCTGCACAACAGCGAGAAAACAGCAGGAGCAACAAGACACTCACACACAGCAGCTCGTATGTTACAAGGACTAGTCCACTCACATTGGGTATATGCCGTAGGTGTGAGGAGGGTGGCTGACGGGCGCTGGAGAGGCGCCTTGATCCATATAGGTCGGGTTCCCACTTGCTGGGTCTGGATTAGCTGTAGTAAATCTGCACACACAAACACACACATATAAACCCAAGATAAAAGCTGATGAGTGTATGTTTAACAGTTGCCTAAGCAACTACCCTCAGCGTGTTTTCCAGGCTTTGCTGCATCATTACGGCCGTTCTCTGTGCTGCGGGTGAACCGACCGTGGAGACAGGCAGGGAGCGCGGCTTGCTAACTAACAAGCCTAACTCTAATGATGAGCAGAAGACAAGCTTGTGCAGGAACCCAGGCCATCCTTAATTGGCCTCCTCCAACTGTAACAGCTAACTAATGGCTGATCTGAATTCAGGGTCCAGCATTTAGTGATTAACTCTAAATGTTGCTTCAGAGAGGGAAAAAAAACAGTGAGGGGATGGCGGAGAGAAAGATCGGAGAGACTGAGCGGGAATGGAAGAAGAGGAGGAGAGGAAGAGACGGGAAGCCGGGTACTTACTCGGGTACAACTTGTTTGATCTGCGGCTTCACGTAACCGTCCACTGCTTTAGCTTGAACACAAACAAGGAAGAGGAGACAGAATAACTAGCAGCTCAGAGCGAGTCAGGACATCTGTTCAATACCAAGGCTTCACAGCTGGGACATTAAAGTTTTAAAGTAGCAGCAGTCTGTGCACACAGAAGGTTGCTTACAGAGCGGTGGGGTGTAATACTTGGAGAAGACCTCATCCTTTGGTCTGTCGGGGTAGAGGAACAGGAGGTGATTGAGATCGCTTATACGGTCGGCCAGGGAGCGAATGGAGAAGTCTTTGGTTGTGTAGGGCATGAGGTTCCAGACCATCCTCTCACCTGCACAAACACAGCACCCACAATATTAAAACCTCATCTTTATTTATAATTTCACTATTATTAAAGTGTCATGTTCAGTTATTATTCCATCAGATGTTGTTCACACAGAAGTGCTGACACTAATCAAGCTTTTAAGTGCAACAACTCATTTTTACTAAGACAACATTAGTCGCATTTACACTGGTACCGCATCGCCCTGCCTCGCCTCGTCTTTGGCGTATTTACACTGGCAAAAAAGGACCTGGAACTTGGTACCTGGTACAACTTTTTGTGCCTCCTCTCCTGTGGTTCAAAAAAAAAAATTACCCGGTCAGGTAGGAACAGGTACTAAAATCTTATTGGTCGGAAACGCTGCGTCGTTGCGTCATCACTGCGCAGCATGTAATCTGTCCCCGCAAACACGCCACTTTTTAAATTGTCGTCAATGGTGCAGACATGTTTCAAACAACAAGAAAAGAAAAGGCATCTGTCAGAAATTCTGCCCCTTGGAGGCACGACGAGGTGCAAACCTTTCAAAACAAAACAAAAATCGTCTTCTTGCTGTGAAAAACAGCCATAGACCGAGAGTCGAAAACAGCAGTTGTTCCTCCATTGCTTCTTTCCACACGTGTGTCGCATAGAAGATGACGTCAAGAATAACGGCCAGCTACACAGAGGAGGGACTATCATGAGCAATGTAAATGCAACCGATCCGGGCCGATGCAAAGCGAGGAGGTACCAGTGTAAATGCAACTATTGACATTTTAGGTTGACGAGTGAAAGCTGTGAGCAGTTCAACTTATTTATTTACCGTATTTTCCGGACTATTGAGTCTATAAGCCGCTACTGAATTTATTCGAACAGTTTCATGTGGTCCACTCTGACCAGGTCTGATGTGACGAGGCTAAATGTATCGGATGCTTGCCAGCTTGTAAAAAGCTAACGAGTTTCGTGCCGCCGATACATGAGCCACACCGGTGTTTAAGCTGCAGGGTTCAAAGCGTCGGAAAAAAGTAGCGGCTTATAGTCTGGAAAATACGGTACACATTCAGCACTTCTTCAGTACGTGACGTTTCAGCAGCTAAATGCTCCGCTGTGTTCACTTGACCTGCCTCTGTTTGTTGTGTGGTGATGATTTTTAGAGCTCCTACAGGTTGATTAAACACTTCTCACCAAACAGGAAGTTGTGGAGAGGAAGAGTAAAAACATGGCTGAAGATCTAGCAAGCTAATGACACCTAGGTCATTTTTTCTCCCTAGCTGAATGGTACGTCCACATTTCTCTGGAGCAGGATCAAAACTGTATCTGTCTTTGTGAGTCTGACTCATCGTGACGTTTTGTGCATTTTACCTGCTTTGTTAGGATTCTCTGCCACCCAGGCGATTGTTATCCCTCCAATCTCAGAGTCACTAAAGCGCAGAAGGAAGGTACCGTTGGGTTTGGACATCAGCATATCCTGAGCCTGCTGCTTGTTCACAAAGCCCAGTATGGCTCTGCAAAGAGAAGAGAGAATTAAAGCTTTTTTCTCCCCTCCCCACTACCACTGCTCTGCATTTGGATTTTACTTTACTGGTGCGAACAGGTTGCCATGGAAAATTGATGAACCACTTCTCGAGTTGTCAAGAAAAAACATTTACTTTCGCGCACATGGAGTCCAGCTGTCAGATTTTTCTTTTTCCATTCTGCCCCATTTCTCAGCCAAAGGTTGAAAACAGACATAAAAAGCCTTAACAGTTTTCTTACCCGTCATTCCAGTGCGGTTTGAGATGCTTTTTTGTGAGCTCCATCACGCCATCAAACCACTGCCAAAACGTGAAGTTCCTGCCTGGCAAGCTCTCCTGCAGAGGAACATTCACACAGGAGACACGTACATCTTTAAAAAGGTTTTTAGATTCCCTCATGTCCATCCAGCCCATTAATATGATCAACATCTCCTCAGCCACTTATGCTGTATGTGCACATGTTTTGTTGTATACGATATGCTGTGTGTGTAACCTCTAAACACACAACTGCGAAGTGGTTGAAACTTAATGTTCCTGTAATCCAATAAGACTGATGGTGTGTGGTGAGTGTGAGTGCATTTTCTGCCTTCACCGGCTGCTATAAGCCAGAAAAAGAGGCCTTTAGCTTTTTTTTTTTTTTTCCTGTGTGGACAAACAGGCCCATTAAGATGAAGACCTGGCCTCCACTGAGGCGTTCGCACTCAAGTCGACCACAGAATAGGGCTGTAGGGACGCTGCAAATGGAGCAAGAAATATTTCTATGTATGAATAACATGATAATAGTAAATCCTCCCACAGAGAGCAAGCATGTGGTTGAAATGTCTTAGTGAAACTGGCTTGCAGGCTTTTTAAAAATGCATGAGGAAAACATGATGTCTAAGTACAGCAGGATAGAAATCCATATATTAAAACTGATAAATGAGATGTTCTTTATAAAGCTAAATGCTGACATTTTTTAATTTGTTTGGAGAAGATGGGTGAGAGAGACTGACCCTGTTGAACTGTGACCAGGTCATAGTCATGCTCCGGTAGTCGTCGGGGTTGTTGCTGGAGCTGCTGAAGGCCTTCTGAGCCAGGAAGACCAGGTTCTCCTCCGACAGGCCTCGGTTACTCTGCACCTCCGCCTTGTACTTCATGTTGATGGCATCACACAGTTGAGGCCAAAGCACCTTATCTGGCACGAGGAAAGGCACCCGTCCCTGTGGGTACGGTGGAGACGGTGGAGGAGTTACAGATTTGTCGAAGGTAGAGATGCAGCAGCAGAAAGCAAAACATCATCATATGTGAAATATTTATACATAAAAAAAAATCTACTAGTGACCATGTAAACAAAAATGATCACATGGTAACTTTTGGTAAATTTTGTAAATCAAAATTTTTAAAAGCTTTCATATTCATATAAAAGGAAAGAAACTAACTGATAAACTGATTGACCTGTGTAGTCTGGAGTCACTTATATTGTCACATTTCTGTTACAGTTCAAGTGTGCAGTTCACATGTGCACCTGAAACACACAGACACACACACAAACATTTACTCACCGGCTCTGCAAACGCATTGTCCCACAACACGGTTGCCGTGGCGTTATTGTCTTGGCTACCGTGAACGATCACCACCACAGGAAGAGATAGCGTCTGTTCAGAGGAAGGAGGGAGGTCGTCAGTGTGAGAAAACTGCAGCAATAAATAATGCACAGGCTGCAAAACAGTGTAATATTCATTGTATCTCCACAGATTAAATCATGGAACCTTTGGTCGGGTCCATGTAATGCACACGTCACAGTATGTGAAAGAAGACATGTTCAAGGTTTTGTGGCAGTAAATAGTAAACAAATGGTTTGTATCTTTGTGTGTCAAGGCTGATTTCTCCTCACAGTTCGTCGTACCTTCACTTGAAACACCAGCTCATTGCTTCCAACACTAAACTGGGACTCGAACAGAATGGTGAACTTCTCTTCTGTGACAGACTCCGCCCCCCGTCTGTCCGATCGCTTGATCCTCTTTAAAGACTACATGAGAGATGACATGTGTAAGAAAGTACGGTACATACTGGTCATGCAGTTAGGCCATCAAGGTACACATCGAACATACAATACATGCATGCATAATTCACCGTGAGCCCGACTGCAGGGCTGAGTGTAAATAATCCAGAGAAGGCTTTAAGCATTGATGCTAACATTTGTGATGTAAAGAGGGGTTCTTTGTAGAAGCTGCAGATGCACGGCTGAGTTCCCCTGGGGTTTCAGTACATACTGAGATGTATCAGAGCTCACCAGACAATGGTGATGGATCGTGCAGTACACATCAGCACTGATGTTTTACTAGATCCCAGTAGATCTGACTACTATACCCTCTTTTAAACTCCAGAAATCCAAAAGATAATATATTATAATATACACAAAGATTATACATTATTGGAATAATATTTCCATAATAATAAACCTAATGATTAGCAATTACTTCCTTCATATTCCTGGGTGAGCATCCCACTAATGTAGACCAATAAAGACTGATATTCAACTGGTTTTAAATAATTATTTTCAAATATACATAAATACATATATTCATGGATAATCACAGCAAAGCTAAATAAGCTTTAAGACTCTGCTTTAATAAACTGCTCAGACAATGTGGAGAATTACAGTCATTTCACTTTCTTCTGATTCCATTAAAAATAAAAATGCTGCTCATCTAGACCATCAGGCCCCACTCACCATATTCCTGAAGTGGGCGCTAAGAGTGCCTGTAGTCTGGTGGTACTCCATCACACAGTTATTGTTCAGTATCTCTCCACTGCTGTCACTGAAACACACACACAATCAAAGAGGGAGTCAATTAGCTCTGCTGTGACGCACTCGGTACCGAGAATTAGATTCTTCCCTGAACAGATTCGAACAAAAGCCTACTCCTTTAGACACGTATGAAATCTAATGGGTGAAAAAAACATGCAGGAATGATGCTCATACTCTGCTTAATAACCTGTATAATTGGAAGATTTAACAACCACAACGTCCATCTTCTCTACGTAAGAGGCACCGAGACGACGGCTGAGCTGTTGAGTAGCTCGGCCGTTCCCCCACTAGCTGCCTGGCTGACCTGGAGTCTTGGAAGGTTTCTATTAGTCAGGAGGAATGTGGAACGAGTCTGTGGAACAGGCTAAATGTGGATTCTGTATCCACACCATAGATTCCTCTGTGGCATTGTTCAAGTTCCAGCCATGTCTCTGTGGTGAGGTCTGGAAACACACTCGGCAAGAGTTCATCCTGGGATCCAGGGATCTCTGTAGAAAACTAAACCTCCATGGGAGCTCACTGAACGAGGTGGGAAAACTCAACAATAATATGTACAACAAAAGGAAACAGATGGATGGTGTGTTACTGCTCTGGGAATCTCCTGCTCTGAAACAGATTTATTTATTTTATTATTATCATTAAGAAATGACAAAAAGTTGGAGATATCTAAATATTCTTGTGTCTGTTTATACAGATGAATAAATGATGAGCTACACTTACTTCCTCGTGTTCTCGTTTTTCAGCAGGGCCTTGGCTTGCTGTTCGCTAATGATGGTGGCTTTAACCTGCGGAGGGTTCATGTGCACGTTTAGCTTTCCACCCACTAGGAGGCGCACTGTAGCCGCAAACTTGGTTTGGGTTTTTAGCACCTGCGGAGGCTGCTTTTCAATAATGAAGGTGCTGCGAAAACAAAAGGACAGAGTTAGAGTTTCAGATGAATGAAAAACAGACTGTTTATAGGAGTAGATGAAGCAAGTGGGGCTCAGAAAGGAGGCCAGTGCAGAAGTGCAAAAAACTGCAATACACGAAATAGCCACTAGATACTGGTTCAAAAAAAATCTGCCTACAATTGACTTTAATTCAGAAAGTGGTAAAGTGGTAATGACAGAACTGGTGCTGTAGTCAAGTCTCATACAGATTGGGCAGTGACCTCGGGTTCAAAGGTCAGACCCGCCTCCTCACCTACATTCATATCCAAATATGGTCACTTCTGGCTCCAAACAACCAACATGGCCACATTCAAATACCAAACTCCTGGCTTCAAAATGTGAGTCATCAAGCTAACGGCTGACGTGACGTTAGCGTTGTTCATTCCATATAAGTTGTATCGTTGAATAGTTAATGACAATCTGTTAGTTAAAAACCGAACCCAGTATGTTTGCAGTGGTTTCTGCATCTTTTATAACATCTTATGAAATATCTCACAAAAAATCTCAAGATATTGTTTTTAAGGCAACAGATTGAAAGTGATCACTTGTCAATATTCAGATCACGGTTTGTTCATATGTTCTACCAACATGTCTTGAAACATTTTGAACAGCTGTGATGGTTTATTTAAATGTACTTATGCAGTAGATATCAGTGTCACATGACCAGTCGGCATTTATGCACATGCAAGGCTGCCTGTGGTGATTGTTCAATCAACCTCTTGGTATTTGCCAAGTTCTGCAAATAGCTGAGAATTTGACAAATTGGTCAAAGAAATTAAAAAAACAACTCGATGTGAACATGTCAGTGTGTGAGGCACAGGCAAAAGTTGGGATGATGGATGGGAGGCGGGATGATGAAATAACTGTGTAGGACTAAACCTGTCCACAGGATAAGTGTACTGACTATTTTATTTAAACTTTTGAAAACTAAACATGTTTATATATTCTTAACAATGCAACTCAGTGACAGACTACTCTGAAGCCTATGAGTAATGTGTATATATGTAGCATTAAAGTTTAAATAAAATGTGGGTCTTTGTAAGTGCTGGATTAGGAAGAGGGTTGGATGATGTGAACACAGAATAATGCTTGTGAACCACACATATTCAAACCTGTGTGGTGTGATATGTTGCATGTTGTTTGCTGATCGTTTGAGATTTGAACATTACCAAACTGTCACCATGCAGGCTAATGGAGGGTCATCTGGATAATTACTATTTAGTAGAGCAACAGGTTTAACATTTATTTTCCTCTGAAATCATTGCTGTGTTTTTCAGTCTGGCCGTTTTCAGATTTTCACAGTAACACAGGAGATAACAGCCAACGCAGCCTAATGATTAATCCTGCAGACTCGGCGGG
>OOFC01000526.1:16831-27230 GCA_900323345.1 Pseudochromis fuscus
GTTGAGGGTTTTTTTGTGTGAATGTGTGTGTGTTTTTCAGTCTGGCCGTTTTCAGATTTTCACAGTAACACAGGAGATAACAGCCAACGCAGCCTAATGATTAATCCTGCAGACTCGGCGGGAGCGTGGAAGCAAACACACTGTTGTTATGAGCCTTCAAGCCCTCTACACTGTAGCTGAACACCAGGGTGATGAGACAACAACACTTCCCTGTTCCCAAAATGAGTCCTCCTGAGGATGCAGGGGAATATAGAGGGCATGTTGTTGAGAAAACATAACCTGAGTTTATTCGGTGCGTGATAGCACTGCATTACCGTCTGGTCACAGGCTCGTCTGTGGCCAGGCAGAAATTGCTGTGACAATGACATGACTTCTCCGTGTGTTATGGGGTCCCTGCAGGGACAATCTTCGAGGAAAGTGGGAGAGGACGCTGTCAGAAACTTCAGAATACTTCTTGTTCAGAGATGCTGGAGGGCTAAAAGATCCTGGCAGATGTGCCTCTGGGGCCTAAAATAATGGACTGCAACAAGCTGCATGTGTCCTCACTTTCCTTTAAGCTTTGAACACTAGATGTTTACTTCTTTCTTTTCTCTTCAGGTGTTTTTCCTTCTCTGAATCTGTCCACATTTACCATCAGTCATGACTCCTTCTCATCTCCCCCTTATGTTATACTGTCTATTGATGAAGTTTGAATGACAGTGAGAGGATGTCTGTGGACCTGAGGGATTTCTGCTTTGACTCAGTATGAGGTTCAGACTGGAAACAAATACTAACATCTATTCTCATATAAGGGACTCCAATCTTAGAATCCTTATGATTTTCATAAACTCTTTTTTTGTTATGGACATTTAATATACTCTCCTTTAGTAATTATCTTTCTATAGAAGCTTTTGTTATCATTATGGACAGTCAGCCAGAGGTCACACTGGAAAATCACTTGCCCCATACAGAGCATGAAATCAGATCATGCCTCCAATCATTTTGGACTGACTTCTATTAAAACACAGCAGCAGTCTGACACAGCATCCTGACAAAGTCTCTGCTACAGCATTAAACTCCACTTTATGGTACAATGGTAATAAAACTCTTATTCTAAAGTGAAATGTTCTGACTTAAGCAGATGTATTATCTATTACTAACAAACTCCGACAAGCTTTTCTCATACAGATTGAATCGTTCTGTGGATAAATGTGAATGTCTGTGTAATTTAATTTTAAACTAGAAAGTCCTCTGAGAGCACGAACATCTGCACAATCCAGCTGCACTGGTGCTATAGACTGAACACTGTTGCCCTCTTGTGGGGAAACACCAACACTATCTTGTTTAAACACACACCAATTAATACAGGGAGAGAGATTTTACCAAAAATATCATCCTAAATTCCTATCCATAAAAAAAAAAAAATATTACCGAGATCTGTTCAGTCAGATCAGTAGATTTAGCCTTTAGTGCAGAAGAAGTGAAAACACAAACACACACCTGGTGACCAGCGCTGAGATGATGTCTGTGATCGTGCTGTTGAGTTCGTTGAGGAGCTCTTCGATAGGTCCAGGGATGGGCAGCTGCTGTCTGAGGTGCTCTGCTCTCCGAATCTGTTGTCTGTTTTGCCAAATAGTTTCTGCCAGCTTCTCACACCTGACACACACACACACACACACACACACACACACAAACAAAAGCATACACATGTAAAAATGATGTCTAAGGATGGACACAGTCAGAGATATTGTGTTTCAACATAATGTGATTTTGCACTGCAGATATTTTATATACGAGATTTTGAGACCTCTACATCATCAATGTCAATGTCAGTGTATACAATAACACACATGCAGGAATGTACACAAGATGAAGCAAAAAATAATATAAATCCAACCTCATATGTGCAAATTGATCATTTCTTTGTCAGAAGGTTAACGTGAAAATGAATTTTCTTGCAATTATTCCACGGTTCAGACGTCACAGGGTTAAAACAACACTGGAAGTTCAGACTGAATGATGAGGCTACTTCGTACCAAAAAAAGGAAAAGAGAAGAAAGTCAATCTGAAAACAATCAGAAGTCAAAAAGTGGGGCATGTCTGTGGATGTCTCTCTTATTAGGAGCCAATAAACCCAGGAAATAAACCCAGTGGTAGTCCGCTGCAAGCTAGTAAACCTGTGACCCTTTGCTTTTGTGAGGGAGTCTCGTAACTGTGATCTTGGTGGGAGGTGGACAGATAACTCACCAGGACTGAAGGATGTCCAGGCCTCCCTCTGGCGGGCCCCCGTTGCCTGCCAGCTGTTGCCGTCTCTTCCACTGGATCAGCTCGTCATCCAGAATGATGGTCTGCTGCTTCCTCAACAGCTGCAGTGTTTTCTGGTGTTTCTCTGCCAGGTCCTGCACACATCACAACCAAGCTTTACTCTTTGTACTTTCACTGTTTCACACACTGAGCAGAACGGGGTGTGTCTCACCAGTCTGTATTTCTGTAGTGTGTTGGCCTCTCTGGTCAGCCATGCCTCCACAGTGGCTCTCTTGCTGAGGAGGGCAGGTTCCCGCAGCTGTCGGTCAGCAGGGGGCAGCGTGGCCAGGCTGGTCAGCTGAGCTGAGGAGGGGTGGGGACAAGTGAGAGAGAGAGAGGGAGCGGAAAAAGGAGGTAAAAATCTCTAACCTGTGCATTTACAGTGTAGATTATCTCCCTATAGGAATAACGATTTACTCATGGGAACCTCCTCTGGCAGACGGTGCCAGAGCAGCATGTTTGTTTTCTCAATTATGCAACATACAGTAAAAAAGCTCCAGTTGTTTGTTTTCTGTTGCTGATCCATTGGGCTCAGCGTAACATTTCTGACAGCTGTCAAAAATATGCGCTGCAATCTTATACACAGTGACATGTGATTCAAAATGAAACATTGTTTATAAGCTTCAAACCATTTTAAACTGGTTGGAGTTTAATAAACTTAAAGCAGCAACTATAACTTTACATTTAAAGAAAAGCCCACTTCAATCAAGCCTCACATCAAAGCTCTTAATAACCATTTTCTTACATTAATTTTTTTAACTATACTTTCTATCAGTTCATCACTTTATAAAATATCCAGGTTGCATCTTCAGGTTTAACAATAACATAAGAGGAAAGCAGCAAATCTGCACATTGAAACAGCCTGAACCCTTGTATGTACATAAATGAATTAAAAAGCAATAAACTAGAAAATTAAAACTGATCATTAAAATTCAGCTAAGTTTGTGTTCATTGATTATTCAGGGAACAGTTTCAACACTGTTTGCTCATCACTGTGGGAGAGCAGTAATAACGAGATCCAGCCTCTCTGCTCTCACCCTGGATGCGGAGGCTCTCCTGGTACTGGATGATGAAGTACTCCTGGTTGTGCTGGAGCTTGCGCAGGTCATTCTCAGTGTCCTGGGTCAGCAGGCGAAGCTCCTCAAAAGCTTGGTTGATCTGTTGGTATTTCTGAGACATGCTGTCCAACATCCCACCCACTGGAGAGCTGGACTGTAAATCACAATGTATGTTTGAGAGAGAGGGAGACATGGAAATGGCGGGTTTGGGGACGGTAATTGGTACGGTTGGTTTTCCGCTGGATGGTATATTGTCTGTCATCGGGTTGTTTATGACGGTTGTTAAGGGAAATTGCTGGCTGAGACAGTGGGGACATCCTTGGGGAATGGATATGAAACCACGCTGAACATGATGCATTGATGTGTGTGTGTGTTTGTGGGGGCTATTTGACTATAAAATCCCCAGCGACCACTAGCAAAATGGCAGCACTCCAAATTAAGACGGAAGAAGGCATTTGCATACAGACTGTACGACCCCTTAAAGGTCTGAATGAATCCACTATGGAGCCTAAAGCCTCAGACTAAAGGGTGAAATTCAATCAGTCCAAATATGCATTGCACTAATAGAAAAGGCATGTTGTGACTGAAAATCAATCCACCACAGGAGTTGCTGAGAGTCAGATGTTTTACGCGCTGCTGGCTTTATGGTTTTATAACTCAGTGAATGTTACAAACTGTGATACAGTGGGGAAACACAAAAGGTTTGCATTAACAAGACTACTTTATGGCATCACTGACTCTGTGTGAGTGTTTGTAATGTGCCACATCCATTGGAATAATAATGGGAAGGAATCTGCAGAGCTTGGCGGGATAAACAGAGTAAACACAGAGCAGTTACCCAATTACCCGATCTCTGAATCAGACACCATTATGTAGTTTAAGCTGATGTTTATTTGCAGCTTATGCAATGAATAATGTATGGAGGAGCCACAGGTGTGCATGCAGGTGACAGATTGCGTGTGTTATCTGCAGCACATATACACACTACTCACATTTGTAGCCTCTCTGACGAGCCTTTGCTCCGTGTAGAGGATGTGTTTGATACACCGGACCAGCTCCAGAGGACAGCGGTCATACGTGCTCTGAAAGACAAGGACCACATGAGCCGTGTTAGGGCCTGTTAGCCCCTGACGAGCGGAGCCGCCGCCGCACACAGGACTCGCCAATTTAGTTGCATCAAAGAAGTTCTGGAACCAGCGCTGGAGACACACTCAGAGCCGTTAGCTTAATGAGACCCAGCATGGCACACTTCATATAGAGACATGACTCATTAGCATACACACAGTTCAGTGGTTTAGGTGTTACAGTGATAGTTCATCCACTGAGGAGGTAACAAATTGCTGCTTCATTTCCAAGTGAAGCAACACACTTTAGATTCAGCTGGGATTTCAAAATAAATTCAAAGTTAAACTATTGAAGTTTTACAGGGACACATAAACACACATTATGAGACAGAGAAGACAATACAGTATCTGTCCACGTGTCCAGATCTGAAGATGCACAGCACATTTCATACATCACTGTGGAAGGAATTTAGGATTGCAGTTTGATTTTGTACTGAACAGCCCCATTTCCCCTGTTTCCCTGCCTGGTTGCAGGGAGGGGAGAAGACAAACACAAGAACAGATCTGCGAGCTGGGAGTTTGATCATAAATAGCAGCGCTGGCTGGCTACCAAGGCCCTCACTTGGGCCGTCTTCTTGTTTTCCTCATGGTGGATACAACCTGTTCTTAAAACACTGTGTGCTCTCAGAGCTACCGCAAGGGAGACATTGAGGTGTGCCTTCCAAACAGGTTTTATTATCTGGTTTTGTGGGTGTTTATTAAATATTTCTACTGCGTGGATTTTGACAGGATTACATCAGAACTCTATTATTTATTCATAGTTTTCAGATTGTTCTTTTCCTAAGGCTTGGTGATGAATCTTTTTCACTGTTTGTATTGGTTGATACCGTATTTTCCGGACTATAAGTCGCTACTTTTTTCCAACACTTTGAACCCTGCAGCTTAAACACCGCTGTGACTCATGTATCGGCAGCACGAAGCTCGTTAGCTTTTTACAAGCTAGCAAGCTCTGTGCTGCCGATACATTTAGTGTCATCACATCAGACCCGGTCAGAGTGGACCACATGAAACTGTTCAAATAAATTCAATAGTGGCTTATAGACAGGAGCACTCAATAGTCCAGAAACTATGGTAAGTTGATTCACTGGTGCCTTTGGTTTGTTATGTGTTTTCAAATGGACTGTTCCTTTCTTACTGCAGATCTGTTTAAATAATGAACTCACCTTGAGCTGACTGGCGTAGTGTCCCAGTTTGATTTTAAGTAAGAAGCCATCTTCTCCAACCTGGTGCTCAGCCTTGTTCTGCAACTCCTGTATCAGACTGTCCAGGAGGCGCTTGGCCTTGAACTCCTCCTGTGGGTTCTCCAGGTCTATGGCATCCCTACCAAACACACACACAACAAATGTAGACGCATGAATAAACTTTAAAGTTTCGAAAAGCCCAAACCAACAGCAGACAGGGACGTATACGACACATGTCTGGTGTATATGTCCACTCACCAGAGCTGGCCCTCTATCCACTGGGAGAGATAGTGTCGCACCTCAATGGGGAAGTGCTGACCATACAGAGACTGCATCTGGTGCAGAGCATCTCCCTGGAGCTGCTGGGCCTGGATCCACACTGCCATCTTCAACACCCTGAAGCTGAGAGGGGGCACAGCTTCATGAAAACAAGTCAACACAGGGATGTGAAGTGATGAGAAAAGGAGAGCAGTTCAGGTCACAACAGAGTTTCACTTTCAGTTGACAGTTTACGAAACGACTCTTCTGACGAATGACTGTAGAAATCAACCAACAGAGTTTGCCACCATCACTGGGCACGCCCGCCGTTTCAAGCTTTGGATTTCTCCACACGTTCTCCACAGTATGAGCGATGCATACTGCACGTCCTCAGATACACTCACCAATAAGTTTTGGTGCTTTTTGTTTAGTCTCTCCAAGACAAACATGCAGGATCTGTGAGGAGCGTTTGAAAGAGTGTGTTTATCTTTGTAGGTGGATTGGTGCGAGAGCAGCAACTGTGGTAATGGAGGGCCTGGGGGCACCAGCAGGAAGATGTGGTTTTACTGGTTCTGCAGTGTAGGTTAGGATTAGGGTCTGGGGTCTGGTGGACTGGTGCTGTTGCATACCAATACAGACACACAGTAAAACTACACAATTCCAGGTGAAGGATGCGGTGAAGATGCAGTTTGCTCAACACTGATATTTTCTAACATAAAATACAAAACTAATATATAATCACCAATGCAATATTATCTACTGAGTAATTCAACATTGTGAACTGACTGAGTTCAAACACATCACAACAGTACAGATTTGGGGAATGTACAGTAAACAGATGTTTGTGTTTTCCTGGTTGGTGAACTCTGAACTCGGTGTTATTTCTTGCTTGAGAGGGCTTTGTGTTGGGTCACTGCTGCTTGTTTCCAGTCAACACACCCACTCACCCTTCTCAAAAGTGGCACAGTCACTGTCAGTAAAACACCGAGCGACATGAGAACGCGGGAAGTTTGTGGTGTGGGTGTGTGAGTGTTTGCGTGCATGCATGTTTGTATTTGTAGGTGCTTGTGGTGTTAGCGGTTCTTCTTGACAGCATTTGCATCTTTTGTGTATCACTGTAATTGACACAAACAGTCCTACATCTTTACGTACACAGAAGAAGAAAGCAGAAAGGGGAAGTTCATCCTCTGTATCAGTCTGACTCCATCTCTCTTTCTCTTTTCATTCTCTGCAGCTCGTTTTCTTAATGCACAGCGCTTCTCTTTTCCAGTTAGAGACATTATTTCCTCCTTAAAAACAGAAACTGCAACGTGTTTACAGAATATAAAGACGGCATATGGTCAGAGATATTACAAAAAAAACCCAGGAAGTGATATTCCACAAGGGACCTTCAGTCATCTGCCTAATGAGCCGTGAGATGGATAATCAATCAATTGGATGTAAAACTCAAAAATCTTGGAGACAAAGCGTCTGAGTGTGAAGTCACAAATCAGTCCTCATAGCTGCGCCCATAATCTTTCACCTACTACTATATGTGCACGTGGAGATAGGTGACATGAGGTCAGAAAGATAATTCCACTCCTTATGGTATTAGTAGACACTAATCCTGTCAGCCTATGTTAATGCCCCTGCACTTATATCCCTCTGAATGTGTCCTGAACTTCAACCCTTGACCGTTCAGACTGTTTCTACCCACTCAGGACTCCAGGCTGGTGCACAACTTTCAGAAAGCAGTCACATTGAACACTGCGAACATTGGGACAGCTCGATGTGCAGCTCACCTTCCCATGGAGCAAGTTTTGATCCATAAATCCCAACAGATGGTGTCACTAAACGGTCTTCAGAAATCTACACTACTACACTTGGCAGCTGATTTGTAACTGCCTCAATAAAAAGTTTTATTTAATGTAATTCTATGTATTTTCTGTGCATTTAAATGTCTTTACATCACAACTTTCAATCTGAAATTAGCCATGTGTCCTCTTGTGTACACTTTGCCCCATTCCTGCCAACAAATCACATTTACACTGTACCCTTCCTCACCAACAATAAACAGCACCTCACAGAAACCACCGCACTTTGTAATTGTGTCAGAGAAAACAGCACACAACGGCGTCATCGCAACATGTTTTCACAACACAATTAGGTGTTTTTCAAAAAGGTAACCTACACTTTTTGTTATCTGTGAGGGAATCAGCAGCAAGCGTCAGCACTCGAACTGTCAGCTGATTGGAGGAGGAACCAAACAGGAAGAGCACAAACTTTTCTGCCACTTCTTTCTGTGACACCCATTGTGGGTGTAGGACTTTGTTTCTGCACCATCCTGTATCACATATATATACAAACAGGCCTACACAGAACAAGCTGAACAGTGTGTGTTGTGCTCTCATAACACAGTGGGACAGGCCAGTGTTGACTAGTCTGACTACTTCCTAAACAGCTTTTTTAAGGTGGAGGGTGCTCCAGCCCCAGGCGATGTGTGCCCACCATTAGTGCCTCCATTCTCACCTCTGAGGAGAAAGTGACACGCTTCCCAGCACTTGTTTCACTCTGCCTGCAACATCCAAATGCCCTGATATGAACCTGAGATGCACTGTGAAAACTAACAGCTCTGGTCTTGTCATTGTCCTCTATGTACCAGAAACTCTGCATCATGTTGCCCTTTTTAAATCACTAACCTCACTGCAGAATAAAAATAAATAATTCAGCTTACCTTCAGCTTTGTGTGACCATGTAACAGCAGGAAACTCGAAAGAGGAGCACCACAAACCTGAGAGAGAAAGAGAGGCAGAGAAAAAGAAAGAAAGAAGAAAGAAAGAGAGAGTAAAAGGAGGAAGTGAGTCAATCTTGGTTGCTTCTGAGGAAGCTATCTTTTTTCACAGGGACCAGAGCATTGACAAAAAGCATGAGCGGTTGAGAAAAGCAAGAAAGGGAAAGTCCACTAAACAGATTTCTCTATTATCAGTCGTCTTGGACGTGTCAACATAGTCACATACGAGGCAGACACATTCCTCCTCAGGCTGAGAGGTGCACAGGCAAAGCTCTCTTAGTGATACTATGTCAGGATTTTTAAGCTCCAGTAATTATAAAGTCATTTGTGGGCAAACAGCGAGACCCACAGAGATGTTAGAAATGTGGACAGAAGTGTTTTAGTTGTGAATGGATGAGCAGATCTTCTTAACAAAACAAAACTGGAATAAATTTAAAGGAAAATGTTTATTACAACTTTATAACCAATATATTCACAGCTTAGTTTCTACAGGAAAATCCAACTCTTGCAAATACAGCTTGCAAAGGAGATCTGCCACATTAAAGCTTTTACACTTAAACACACATGTTTTCCTGCAGTCCTCTGTCCTCACATAACTTTTTTTTTCACTAAAGCATTTGATTTTCCTGCGGAGTGAATACATTTTCAAACCGACAGACAGTGCCGCTTTGATGATGTTTTAAACCGTCCCATTGTGAGTCCAGAGTTGTTATATGAAGTCGATCAGCAGCTTGTGTTTACATTGGTTTATCAGACGTCACAAAAGAAGCACCGTATATACACAAGACTGATGGAAATCAATCATTTCATACAAAAAGGTATTTCTTAAGTAAGCTCTGTGTAAACAGACTCAAACCAGAAAGCTGGTCAGTAAACTGAAACTGAAACAAATTGGAGCAAAGGCTGAGCTGACACTAACCTTCACGTTATTTCAAATACAGACCTGAGAGTATAGCACATACAGATTTACCTGTGACTTATGTTTAGCAGTCCCACGACAAGCTGTCAGCTCAGAACAAGGGACAGAGATATGCAAAAATAAAACTCATAGTTGTGTCTTGTTGTGCTGAACCAAAAACAAACTAAAGCGTTGTGTCTTTTTTTAGAATTTGTTTAAACTCTTTGTGGTGATAGAGGTAGAAATGATACACAATAATAATAGTGGGAAGGCCTTGGGATTCCCCCGGAGGAGCTGGGAGTGAAGTGGCTGGAGGGGGGAGAGGGCTGTCATCCGAACCTGGATGAAGCACAAGAAAATGTATAATAAGTAAAATAACAATGCTAACAATAATAATAATAATAAATTAAAGCTGCAAGCAGCGTTGGACAGGCCCTTGCCCCCCGGCCGTCCCCGTCCCCTGCAAATCGACCCTCATAACAGTTGTAGTGTTAGAGTTTTGTGTGCTGCCTGTCAGGTTTAATAATGTGTGTGTATTGCACACATGACCAGCAGAGGGCAGCAGAGCTTCCACTGTGTCAACATAGTTTTACCTACAAACCTGATTAAAGTTTTAAATGAATCACGAGACTTTGATGTTTAATTCTTGTATTGACATGTTTTTTCTATCTTGTACCGTTTTTGAGTTCTGACAGTTTTAGTTTGAGAGTGTTTTCAGCCGTTTCTCAGCGTTTACAATGGGTGTGTATTGGGGAGCGCTCTCCCGCTCTGAGCAGGTCACGTGACCTAGAGTGCAGAGCGGTGGAGAAGAAAGAGGAATACACTTT
>OOFC01000528.1:0-13859 GCA_900323345.1 Pseudochromis fuscus
GTCTCATAAATATGACGTCATCTTGTAGCGTCCGTTGCTAAGGACTCCTTTCTGCTCATTTCTGTAGTTAGCAGGTCGTCATGCCTTCAGAAGTGCAACTTGCTGCTGTCTTTTTTGGACGTTATTCGTTCGCCTTTCTTCGTCAAGGCGAAGAATTGTGCGGAGCCGTAAAGAGTTACGATTAGCGATAGCTATATGTCGGACAGCGAAAAAGCCGCCATCGTCGGTAAATGTAGGCTATTTCTAATCATAGTACAGAACGGGTTTTATTTTTTTGGATACATTCTTGTGTGCAGAGTGCTTACATTTGTGGGGGACTTTTTTCGGTGCCATGCTTCCTTGTTGTTTTGTTAAAAAACACGCCTACCCCTTTGCTCCAAGGGATGCTGTGAATACGCTCCTTTTGAAGGGTCATGTTCCCCCTTCGCCTTCCCCCTTCCCCTCGCTATTGATGATGATTGGGACAGCCCTCGTCTCTCGTGCACGCGCAAAACCGAGGGGAAGGGCGAAGGCAAAGGGCCAAAGGGGAGAATTGAGATTGGGCCTAAATTTGACACCAAACACAATGTAATTCAGATTCATCTTCAGGTCACCAGCAATGTAAATCATAAATGCACAAACACATCCTGCACCAGGCTTGCACAATTATATGGAAGCAGTGAAATAAAATTTGTGCACTTACTAGAAATTTTTAGGAAAGACATGTTGATGCAGCACTGGACATAAATAGAAAGTATCTGGCACAACCACACTTTCACACAGTGGGTATAAAAGGACAGTAACCACGGTGTTACAGGCTAACAATTGTTACTGAAGACTAGCATTTCAGCATTAGTTCTTGGATTTAATCCATGAGTTCAGAAGACTTCAAACACAAGATGTGGAGCATGTACCTGCAATGCGGTTGGCAAATTATTATTATTATTAAAACACATCAAGGTTGATACTGAAACAAGTGATCTTCCTCACTAACTAAATAAGGTGTATTGCTCTGATTACATAAGAGCACTGCACTAGTCTCCATCACATCTCAGATACATAAGATTGTGGGTGTTCTGTGCAACCCTATTAAGAAAGATTTTTTGACAGCACTGAATATTTGCTGTGTGTTATTTTTACCTCTTTGAGCAGTGGCGTTTTGAGGAGCTCATGATAGGCCTTGGCAGAATCCTCAAACTTGTCATGTTTTTGCAGATCTAAAGCTTTGTGATATAAAGCAAATGCCTCAGCTTCCTAGAGACAAAAACAAAAGGGAAATTAGACTAATTTAGATCTACAGACGAAAATGTCTGTATGACGAAATCAGCTTAATATTGCTGATTCATCTGCAGGTAGTCCGTACTTGAGCCTCTTTTGTCTGACTCTTGTTACTTCTTAACGGGTCTTGAGACTCATCTGCAGCTGTCGAAGCAGCATTTAGTGCTGCAATGCGAATCTGTGGAGAACAATAATGAAAAAGAGAGACAGCAAGTCGAAACACAGTCAGAGTCTGCACAATCACAAAAAAACATTGATGCAATCAGGGTTCCTACACATTTCAAATAAAAAAATGTCATACTTTTTCCCTTTAACATGAATATTTTTCCATACACTAGTTTCCATTTTCCATAATTTTCCAGACCTGGAAATTTATAAAATCAAATTTTGCTCCTTTTCATACTTGAATAGGAACCCTGCACAATATATCTCAATAAGTTATAGCTTAAAAAATGATCAAAAGCCTTACCATTTTAATATCTTGGAAAGCAGACCTTCTGCCTTCAGCGTTTGCAGGTTTGGATTGGATCTGCAGAATCGTATGTAAACCGAGGAAAGTGTAAAAGACAAATGCAGGAAATGTCCATTCACCAGACAACCGCCTATAGAAAAAAATCGCTGACCACTTTCATATGCCCATGCAAGTTGACTGCTGCTTCTTCAAAAGTGTCACACTATCGGTGTATTTGAGTGCAGTATGTGAGAGCTTCTCTGGTTAAACATAAAAGACAATAAGGTGTAGTCAACTGCTACCACTTGACGCAGTTGCTCACTGAGAGGGGCTTGGGGCGGACTAGCTAACCTTATGGAAATGCCACTTACAACATAGCCTGGTTAGGTTTAGCTCTGCCAGGGGACAGACCTCAGTATGTATCAACTCTGGTAAATAACAAACGAGAACTCCGGACACTAGATGTTAAATGTATCCTCCCAATGTGCTAGCAAATATAAATAGCTGACAGCTCACATTATCTCCTCAGCTAACTGAAACTAGCAGGCACATGATACGAGCTAACGCTAGCTTGTATTTCACCGGTCCACCATCCCTTGCAAAGCTAAGGCAACTCACCGTTCATTTCCGGTTTAACTGCATTCGTAAAGTTGCAAATACTTGAACATTACAGTAAACTCCAAGAACACTGTGGTCATGAAGAGCAATGCAATTTAAAAACTTCATTTATTCAACATCCTTTGTTGTTGATAAACATGGACGTGAAGCTAGGGACGTTTGCGTCACTGCATGACATTTGCCACCCGCCAATTAGTAAATTCGTCCCTGATTGGTCAAACACGCTGTGGGTGTATTTCTGTGACCAATCATTTTTTACGATAGTGGATGAATCCATACCATTACAACTATGCTGAAATAGATTTCAGCAAGGAATACTAAGGAATATGTTTCGCGAAGTTGGTGAAGACACTAATAACCCACAAGTAAATAAGCGATGAACAAGTAATTATTGAAAACTATAAAGAGAATATCAATAATTTAACTTAGTCAATTATGTATTTGGCAATTCTGAACACAAGTTTCCAAACTGGTTTCAAAATAGGTTGATATGCACTAGCCTCTATTCATTCGTGGTTGTATTAAGTTTTGGAAATTTTTCTTATTAATGTTACAGTAAAAGTAATAACATGTTTATATGCAGAGGGGGAGAGGGTGTGTATACTTAGATGTACTCAACTATATATCTATGTGTATGTACACTGTGTGGATTAAATCTATGTAGGCTAAATCCAGGAATGGGCAGGTAGGGCACACATGTCTTTTTAAAGGCATAAATGGACTCTGTCTGGTACATTTACAATCAGTATTTTGTACATGAGACCATAGACCAGGGGCCATGATCAGGTACCATGATCAACTCATCATCAAGCTCTGCAGAAGCCTGATAACGATCCTGATCATTTGAATCAGGTGTGTTGGAAGAGGGAAACATTTAAAACATGCAGGATATGGGGTCCCAAGGACTTGAAAAACCATGCCATAGACAGTAAGTAAAATGTGTCCTGCATGGGAAACAGACAACCACTAGAGGGCAAACTTATATCTGTAATCATGTACAAATATTCTCTCTCAGATTGAGGTGTTATTCTTTTAATCAGAATCTTCCAACTGTTTGATCTTCTGCTGATTTACTTTGCACTAGTTTACTGTGACATTTAATTTTGATACTTAGATGATAATGATATTTCATTAATATTCTTTCTGACAGCACTGACAAATGATGCAAAGCACTGTCATCTTTTATAAAAGGTAGTTTTCCTCCTCTCCTCCATCATGCTGTCCATACAAGTACATTGCAGATAAATGATGTCTTTGTTAAGCTTTATGATGGCGAATTGTAACAACTTCTGCAGTTTTGTGGAGTAACAGTATACTGTTTTTGTCCTCAGTGACCCTGTCTGTTGCAGTCCCTTGTTGCTCCATCGCTGCTTATCCCCGCCTCCTCCACCCCCCACACTCATCCTTACCCCACCCTATCTTTCCCTTGGCTGAGACTGGCTGGCTGGCACCATTATCAATTCTTTCTGTCAGCATGCTGGCAAAAAATAGCTTACGTCACAGTCATTACTGGCTCTATAAAAGCCAGAGTAATGCAGATTCACTGTGCAGTAAACCCAGCTACATTCCCAGACAGCAGCCCGCCTCTCAAGTCATGACTTCCACCGGCTTTGACCCTTACTTCCCTTCTTCTTACAAAAGGAGGGTCGTTGTACGCAATGCAGGATATGGAGCTGGTGGAGGAATAGGATCTAGGTCTGCCTATTCCACCCACTCTGCTCCATTAGCTTCCTATGGATCTTCACGCAGAAGTTATCCAACATACACCCGAGCTACTTCCAGCTACTCCACCTTACTTTCTGCTCCAGTCTCTGCAGCTGCCACTGAGCTACGCCTTGACCAAGCAGCCCAAGTCAGTTCTGAGTTCAAAACATTAAGGACCCAGGAGAAGGCTGAACTTCAGGACCTGAATGACCGCTTTGCAAGCTTCATTGAGAGGGTCCATGAACTGGAGCAGCAGAACAAGGTGCTGGAGACTGAACTCCTGCTGCTCAGACAGAGGCAGACGGAGCCAACCAACCTTCGGGCCTTATATGAACATGAGATCCGCCAGCTCCGTGCTGCAGTAGACGAGGCCCGCCATGAAAAGCAAGCAGCCCAAGACCACAGGGATGAGATGGAAGATGTCTTGAATAACCTGCAAAAACGCTATGAGGATGAAGTGCTTGGCAGAGAGGAAGCAGAGGGCAGGCTCATGGATGCCAGGAAGGGAGCAGATGAAGCTGCACTGGGCCAGGCTGAGCTTGAGAAAAGAGTTGGGACCCTACTGGATGAGCTGGCCTTCCTGAAGCGCCTCTGTGAGAGTGAGATTGCAGAGCTGCAGGCCCAAATCCAGTACAGCGCAGAGGTGTCAGTGGAAATGGAGGTCGCCAAACCGGACCTCTCTGCTGCTCTTCGTGACATTCGAGTTCAGTATGAGAAGCTGGCACAACGCAACCTCCAATCAGCTGAAGAATGGTTCTGCAACAAGATGAATGTGATGACAGTAGGCACTGCTCGCAACACAGAGAGTGCACGCAATGCCAAAGATGAAGCTGGAGAATATCGTCGGCTGCTCAAAACTAGAACGCTGGAGATTGATGCCTGTCGTGAGATGAACCAAGCCCTTGAAAATCAGCTGCAGGAAGTAGAGGAAAAACAGAGTGCTGAGATCTCTGCACTGCAGGTAAGGTACAGAAATCAAATAAAGGAAAAGAGTTGCAATTACCCCTTTGTCCTTTCTGTGATTAACAGAAGAATTCTTCATTTTTCTTCAATTTATGGTGATGAGATGAGTATGATTGCCAATATGGCCAGTTATTTAGCTGTTATTATTGTGCTATTTATACTTCAAAGATTATCTGAGATGCAATTTGCAAACAGCATATAACATAACACTAACATTTCTCCTCATGCAGGACACAATAAGTCAACTGGAGGATGAGCTGAGGGCAAATAAGAATGACATGGCTCGCTATTTGAAAGACTATCAGGACCTCTTGAATGTGAAGATGGCATTGGATATTGAAATTGCAGCATACAGGTAAGTGTTTTGTACAATCTTTCTGGAGTTGTGTGATTTAAATTGACCCCACTGACACCAGTACTTTAGCATTATGTGTAGTTGTATTTAATGTGTGCCTTTTTCTGATAGGAAACTTCTTGAAGGAGAAGAGAATCGTTTCAGTGTGGCAGGGTCAGGGTCTGTCAGTGTTTACTCCCAAGCCATGTACGCCACTCCATCCTATGGAAGAACTCAGGTCTCCATGCAGTCTCAGCTGAGCTCTGCAGCGCCATACCTGCTGAGCTCCCGCTTGTTTGCTTCATCACTCTCCACAGAGGAGACAATATCCGCAAGCCAAGCACAGCAGGCGGAGGCCAGCCCTCCTCAAGAGGAGGAGGAGGAGGAGGAGCAAGAGGAGCAGGTGGAGGAGGAAGAGAAGGGGGAAGAAGAGGAAGAGCTGGAAGATGAGAAGGAGGAAGAAGAGGAGGAGGCAGAGGAAGAGCAGGGAGAAGAGGGGGAGGAAGGGGAGGAAGAGGAGAAAGAAGAAGAGGAAGAGGGGGAGGAGGCAGTAGAAAAGGAGGAAGAAAAACAAGAAGAGGGAGAGGAAGAAGCAGATGGAGAAGGTTAGTGTGGTAATGTTGTTTAATTGATATTTGCATGTGTATAGTAGAAAACAAATTCTAACTTGTATTTCTCAAACATAATGTTGGTGATGAAGAGGGTGAGGCAGAGGATGGTGAAAAAGAAGACGAAGAAGACGGAGGAGATGAGACACAACCCCAGGAAGAAGAAGACCCTGAGCAGAAAGGAGAGGAGGGTGATGAAGAGGGTGAGAAGGAGGAAGAGGAAACTGAAAAAGAGGAGGTGGAAGCCGAAGAGAAAAAAACAACAGACAAAAAAGTTTAAGCTGACATGTTTTAAAAATACCTGCTAGCCTGTAGCTAAAGGATGTATTCTGGTGCTCTGTGTGCAGAGATGTCTCTTTCAAAACAAATGAAACTCTCTGTAAACTTTGGTGACTTATAGCATGAATGCACACACAGTGTAAAAGCAAAGAAATGACACAAATTAAAAACAAGCTACGAAGACAGAATGCATCAGGGGTAGAAATTCTGCTTTATGGAGATTTGTTTGCTGGTGCTTCAATACCACAACAATGTGCTGCTTGTACAGCTGTATCTATGTGCAATACCCAGATTGAAATGCCTTACCTCAAGTCCTCACTGAGTGCTTTAAGTCCATGACGTGCTGCATTGAACTCCAATAAAGCCTTGAAGCCTTGTCAACCTAGAGATAACTCCAGGCTTTTCATTTGTACATTTAAAAACAAGCATGCAATGCAGTGTCGAATCAAATGACATTTAGCCCTAATATGCACATAAGCAGAAAATTATATTCAATGTCCAAGTGCTGTGACTCACATTCACAAACAAGGATAGAGATTTCTCATTGCTAATGAGCCTGGAGCTTCTTTTTTATTTAGGGTTGAAAGCAAAATGCTAGTGTCTCCAAAGAATGTTAATGGAGGTTAATGGAAGAAGTATATAAATGGCAACCACAGGGCCCTAGGTTCTTTCCACATTGATAAATCAGGTCACAACTGACTGGAAGCAAGTCCTGCAGCACACTAACAGAGTCAGCAAGTCTGGATGGCCTCAGGTCTTTTTCAGCAAAAGATACCAAGCCAATTAAAATGCTTGAGAAAAACAACTTATCAAACAGAAAATCCAAGTTCATTAGACAGTATTAAGCTTTACATTTTCGACACCAGAAAGCCAATAAAGCATCATTAAATTTCTACTGAAGTGGCAAAAACCATAGTCCAGTGTGTAGGAGCTGAGTTATAGTCACGTTTTTGTCTTTATTTGAAGTCAGCAAGTCATCTCTATCCTGACGTGTCTCTGTGTGATCAGTGAGCTGACACTGGTGTTTTTCCTGCTGCCTCACCCTCATCCACATCACTGTCCATAAATCAGGACACACTGAAACCTTTATGACTCAGCTAGTCCGCTGCGCCAAAGAATCTGGCCAAGTGTCAACTCACGCAGAACAGCAAAAGGGAGAGGAAAAGAGAGAGCAATTTCATTATTTCATTAAGGGGAGAGAGAGAGATTGAGGAGGAATTAGAGGGAGAGGGAGAGAGGAGAAGCAGAGAATTATCTCACTGCACTAAACCTTGACAGAGGACAGACTGTTTTTTATCCAGCAAAGAGGTGGAGGAACCGGGGGCTTCCTTGAGGCATTTGCAAAGATGCAGTCCCTATCACTTAAGTGAACCCCGAGCACACCCAGTCGCTCTTTCTGACTGATTTGGACAGACATTCACAAGTGGATGTGAAGGGTGGGGCTACTGGTGAAGCATGCTTTAAAGTGTGGCATTATCTTATAATTCTGACATAAGCACATAATTGCACTTTTAATACATGTGGTAGATGTTCTGTTCAATCTTGCATGTGCAAAGACAATGCCCCAAACTGTATGCAATCTCCTTCTCCTCTCCCTCGACGTCCTCCTTGTCCTCACTTTACCCCGCCCTGAGCTAGACCACATTATCCTCCTCCTTCTCTTTGCTCTCAGTTTGCTACAGTAAGAGCCAGTCCAAAGGAGCACTCAGTTTAATTGTTAGAGAAATTCTACTTTGCACTGATTTTGTCTTTGCTATGCACGCACCTTCCACCACTCAAAGAGATAGCAACTCTGTCAATGTTTTTTTACCGATTTAAAGAAGCACTAATGATATACCACCGGTTGGATTTTAATACACAAACCACACCGCAGACAGATTGCTGTGGTAGTGATAAAACTCTTCACAATACAGTAAACCACCAGCAGGATGTATAGATGCTCTCCCATTTGCCTCACATACAGCTAGGGAGGCTTGCTCTGTGCGTATGTGTGTTGGTTGATCTCGGGGCACAGTGGGACACAGATCTGCTGTAAACGTGGCATATCAAAGCACGGCTGTTTTATTTTTATCACATTTCATCTTTCAGATATTGAGTTTCAGCCCGTGTTTCATCTGTCACATTTGGGCGGTGAATGGACTTGTATATAAATCTTATGACTCTCTCCCCTCTTCTGGGCATACACTATGTCAGAGGGAGGGAGGCCCATCACTGCGGTCCACTGAGACCTTCCAGACTTACAATCCTTTCATGAAAAACAAAGAGCTGCAGGTGCAACAGGAGACATCCAGTAGAACTGAGTTTCCTGTGAAAAGGTAAGAAATTGTGACAGTATTGTACGGTTACCTGATTGCCACGATTGTTTTCAAAGTAAAAAACAAAGACAACTACATTGTGAGAACTTTGTTGTACTTGTTGACATTGCAATTAAATTTCCAAACCTAAAATTTGACCATGACTACGTAAAATCATTGTCAGAAAAAAAAGAGATCTATTGCCTCCTCTCTCATTCTATAAAGAGTGTGGCTTAGCCCCAGATTCACTGTCAACAAAAGGTAAAGAATATTAGCTTTCCATTACAACACATGCATATTACATTTCAGGAGGATACACAATACACTGATTTGGACTGCCAGTAATCCAATATACAATGCAGAGTACAAGAAACACTGGTTGTTATATGGTTTTTAGACCCATGTGTTGCAGCTAAGGTAAAATGCTGCACTTCAGATGTAGACACATTAAAAATAAAAGTACATATTTACTGTTACTCTATTGTGAAATATTGGAGCAATCAAAAACTTGAGTTTTTGCTTTTAATGTCTTTGGAAAGACGATGGTTTCACCTTGAAAGAAGCACTTGTCAGCCCGATTATGGTTTTTGAATTGTAGGTGGGTGTGTGCAGTCCTCTCAGGCTCCGGTCCAGACAGTGCTTGTGGTCACGCTGCAGTCTGCTTTTTGGATGTCACACAGCCACGTTTTGTCTCCACAAAGAAGAGGATATCTAGATAAGAGTTGTGGCTCCCTCTGCTGATCTAAGAGAATCACCTAATTAAAAGCCTATGTTCAAATAGCCTTTACATTGGTGTGGAAGAGAGAAGGATGTTGTATTATAATTCTAAAAATAGATTCTTAATTCTCCTGCTGTACATACAGCTTTGCTTCAGTTTTCAGATGGCTTCATGTACCCACTACAGTGGTGCAAAGAATGCTTCACCGAGCCAGACGGAGACAAATGGGGAAGCCTCAGGGCACATCCCTTCTCTTGCATCACAACCTGAAAATGAGATGTTAGACATGGGAATGTAAATGCACTAAAAGAAACATATCTGCAGACACAGATTCTGTAATCATATGTACAAAACCTATATAGACAGTCGTGTTTGTTTTTCTTCAGGCTGGCCAGCAATTAAGATCCTTCTGTGCAAACCTACTCTGTTTATCTGGGATGCATCATTACACAGTAATTGCAGTGATGCAGGATCTGACATCATGCAGCAAGCACAAGAAATAAAAGCTTCTAACATTATTTAAGTTGCTAAAAAAGCAGAAAAGTTTGGACACGACTTCCTGCAACAAAAGTCAACTGCAGATCAACCTCTGCCCCAGGTCGTTGAGCTCCTGTGCACGGACAGTGCATTGACCTATCCTCAAAGCACTGCCGGACCAAGCAATTACCTGATACTACAGCCAGACAGCCAGGTGGAAGCCCAGCTCCTATTTGCCCCTGGCGTCATGCGGTTCTGGCGGTGGACCTATAAATCCATTAGGCTTTTGTCTGCTTGTGTCTCAGGAACTGAACTCCTCAGTAAGGGCTTTACGACTACGTGTTTAGATCCCTACCACTCAGAAGTCTCTGGAGCGTAGTAGTTCCTCACATCATACCAAAAATCACAGTTCACTGGGTTTAGTAATGTCTGGCACTGAGTGGAGTCAAGTCAGGTCAAGCTTTATTCATACGGTACATTTCATACATATGGATGCCCAGTGTGCTTCATCTTTGTGCATGCCATCAAAACAAAACACACACACAGGCACGTGCACTCAAGCATGCATGCACAAAGACACTAATCAAATGGTGTAGAACATAGAAAGGTGGACGGTAGATGGGGGCATATTTATTATCATTTCAACTGTCTGTCACATTAGATGTTTATTCATCTGTTTGGCGACACACTGAGAAAGCCTTAGGCAAAGTAAACAGACAGTATATCCTTGCATAAAGACAAGGCACTTCCATCACTGTTTTTTATCTACAATAACTACAGCCCACTCCCACCAGGACCACTTCTTTACTTTCATGCAGAAAGCGAGAGCAAACAGTCTTTACGTCCCAGCTGTTCAGGCTCTGTATCCACATGTGCACCTGTTTCCATTTACCTCACACATCTGCACCTGGCTGGATTATATTTTTTTTTTTCCTTTTTTCCCCTGTTTTCACATCCTATTACTAAAAGGTTGCACCTAATCACGGACTTCTACTAAAAGCATGCCTGAGACATAACACAACTTAATCTAAATTAGAAGATGAGAGCAGTGGAGTTTTTTTCTCCATAAAGACTCAGCCTGTCGACTCCTATTGCTTTATGGTGTATTCAACTCCAGGTGAACTCCAGAGTTCAACTCTGCTTGTCTTGCTGTCACACACTTTAATGCAAGACATGCACGCATGCACACAGACACGCACACACACACACACACACACACACACACACGCACACATGCACGCACACACGCACGCACTCACACGCATGGACACACACACACACACACCAGAAAACCACCATCTGAATTTAATGATTTCTCTTTAAAGGGAAAAAAGAAGAAAAAACCATGGCATAACAAAATGTGACACAAGGTTGAGGTTTGTTCAGGGACTAACAGTCCACTGTATGCAATAGCACAAAGTAGTCAGGGGATGGCAATCTCGCATTCCTTTTTGCAGGTTTGATTGTTTTGAACTTGTGATAGCCCAAAAGAAACTCTGTACCTTTGATCTGAGAGATTTTGCCAAAGGCATGAGAAGAATGAACGGTGAAAAGGGCATGAGCAGATGTGGAGCCCCTTCGATAAACTCACATACTCAGCAAGCACCTACAGCTTAGCCAGAAATAGGTCACAATAATCATGTGTAACGGCTCAAGTTATAACCATGGAAATTCTACATATAGCTGTAAAATACATCTCTAGTCCTCAATATTCAGGCTGTACTCAGTCAGTGTACTTGAATCTTTTAGCCGTGCAGGATTTGTTAAACATACAGAGGAAATCAAATACACTGCTGTGAAAAAAAATACAGGTTAATGCTTGTGAGTAACTTTGCTTTAGTGTTTGGTAGTGAAAGGAAGGCAACAATTCAAAATCTAAAAGCAGGATTTTATTCTGGTTAAATGGATTAAAGATTTTTGCCAGCCTCTATCGATGCTTTTTTGTAATTGCCATATGTTCAATAGCTCTGTTCTTTGCAAATAATAAGACTCCCTAATAGCTTTCAATAAGACTGTGTTGTGTTAGTACCACTTCTCCACAAGCTGCATTATAAAAAACAGACCCATCACAATAGATAGAGAAAAAAAATAATGGCCATCGCTCTGTCAAAGGGAACAACAGATGCATTGAATGGCTGAACATTATTGACAGCACCATTTGGTTGACCGGTGGCAGCAGAAAAGTAAACACACATGATGGGCAAACAAAAGGCTAAGTGGGCTACCAGATCTCAGAGCCAACAGCTGTAGATGACTTCACTGGGCAGGGAAGGGGAGGCCGTAGTCTGTTCTCACCGAGGGACAAGTCAACACGGTTGTTCTGGCAATGCCACCACATCCCTCTTTTAATTATGTGGCTTGTATAAAATGGCCTGCACAGTTAAATCAAACATAGAGAATCTGTTTGTCCATTTGTACTCACTCGATGTGAGCGACAGCGTGGAGTTTGAAATTCAATCTCATTTTAGATTCACTACCATTCAAAAGTTTGGGGGGTCACCCTATAAAAACCCATTTGACCAACTTTTACCAAAAACAAGAATCACAAAATATATGTAAAATACAACTGAACACATTTAGCAACCAAAACATCAAGGTATATTGGATGGATATTCTCTGAACCAGCAAAACTTCCCCAGATCATAACTCCACCTCTCCTGTGTTTGACAATGGGAGCGACGCAAGTGTTTTCAATCATGTTGGTCTAAAATCTGAAACATATTTAATCAGAATCAAACATCTATTACAAGCTGAATAGATCCTTTTGTCTGTACACGGTCTATGTTGTCATTGGAAAACCATTGGTTTCATGCAGTGACCCCAAACTTTTCAAAAACCTGGCAATCATTTATTTATGACACATTTTTGGTTTATATCTCTGCTTTCAATGAACAATCTTCCTCTATATTGGTAAACTGTGTGCCATTAGTCCACTAAATCCACTGACACTGTGAGGAGATCTTGAAGCAGGGATAGTTGAGTCTCGCTATAGTTTCACTGAATTCAATTTGAGCTCATTTGAGGATTTATGAGCAACTGTTGCACCTATCGATTGACTGATGTCTGCAACTAAATAGCCTCTTCTGGAGACATCCCTTTGATGAGTGTCTGTTGTGTTGTAGTGAGGGGGTGGTGGTGGTGGAGGAGGAGGAGGAGGGCTGGTGGTTCACGCCTCTCTCCCCTCCTGCTCTCTCCTCTCTCCCGGCCGCCGTGTGTTGCCCTCCTCTCCCCTCCCCGTTCACAAGTCATGATGGCGGAACTGTAGACTTCAGTACGAGCAGGAGTGCACCGCCCGTCCTCGTTCAGCAAGTGTATATAGTTATTTATTTATTCAGCCCCAACTTTACATCTCCCCGCCGCTATGACCCGCTGGATTCCCACTAAAAAAGAGAAGTACGGAGTCGGTAAGTGCTCACATTTAACTGCGTGTTTTTTTGGTGCGAGTGGAGAGCTGTAGCCGAGTGAACTCCCAGAAAGTAACTTTAAGAGAGTTGTGGACTCAGTGAAGTTGGGGAAACACTTTTGTTTTTGTTCTTACACGGCGTGGATATTGACACTTACACTCCCACAGGGTTTCATAGGTTTTTTTAAAATTATTATTCTAACTACAGGAACCTTGACATTTACCCTCCTGGTTGTTTCCTTGTGAGTCTACAGGCAGTTGTTTGGTTTGAGTAAGAAATTACTTACATAATGGGTGGTGAGGAAAAGTGGAAAAGTGCCAGGAGTTCAATGAGCATACCAGTCATTCTTGTGCTTAAGCTCTCTGAGCTGACTTGTTGAAGTTACAGTGAACTTAAATGAATCCTCCTTTTCTGCTGAGAGCTCCTTTACAGCCCCCCACCCTCCCTCCTACCCCCCCTGAAGGACTCCTGTCGGGCCCCACATGGGAGCCTCCACTGTGACTGATAAGAGACTATAATTTACATAGACATGAGGGGAGCTGAGTGGACAAGTGGCATTTGGGTACACTTGCATGGGGCTTTGCTGTAACAGTATAATGAACCATGACCACTTACATTTTTATGTTCACACAACTTTACAGTTTAGATTGCAATGCTCTCTCCCATAAGGAGTGGCCCTGGTACCTGCATGTGTGTGTGTGTGTGTGTGTGTGTGTGTGTGTGTGTGTGTGTGTGTCAGACCCCGGGAGGCT
>OOFC01000528.1:13969-44778 GCA_900323345.1 Pseudochromis fuscus
TTTTTTTTTTTTTTTTTTTTTTTTACTGGCATTGTTTCCTGGTGTACAGCAGGTGTGCTGCACATGAAGAAAACCCTGCATGTGAATTTATCTAGTTTGTAGTTTTTCTGATCAGAGCCCAGCAGTGAAATACCATGACTGTGTACTCTGACCTGAATCCTCTCACTGATTTTATCTTTTAAATGAACATGTTGTGTAAATACATTTTTAACCTACAATTTTAGGTAGTT
This sequence comes from Pseudochromis fuscus, assembly GCA_900323345.1. Classification (NCBI taxonomy): domain Eukaryota; kingdom Metazoa; phylum Chordata; class Actinopteri; family Pseudochromidae; genus Pseudochromis; species Pseudochromis fuscus. The sequence continues at coordinate 14,200 of OOFC01000528.1, forward strand.
CTATGCAACACAAACACTCCCTCTCTTGGTTATATACAATATGTGTATGACCTTGTTGTTTTAGCAGCTGATGTTGAGGAATTTATTATGTTAATCCTTTTAGATCCCAGTGTGGTGTTCAAAACTGTCGCTCTGCTCGATTGTTGAGTCTTACCATTTTCCTGCCATTCTCCACAGAAACAGTGCAAGAGTCACTAACACTATACTTAATCCTTAAAGTGCCATCGGACCCTGTACAAGGGCTTACATTTTTAATCCGATTAGTTAACCCCGGCTGCACTCAAATACAGGCACCTACATTTTGGGATAAAAGAGGAGATTGTAAGGTTTCTGATATTATCAGTTATATCCTGCTAGCTAACAGGGAAATGTGGATAATATGGGGCTTATGATATCACAATCTTTTATGGTGAATTTGTGACAGCATCCTAATGGGATAGCTTCTTAATTTTTATATCCTGAAGAGAAGCGCTGCACTAGAGGCGCAAATGAAGCATTGAAATCAGCAGGTCTTGGGGAATGATTGTGTCTGTGTGTCTGTGTGTGTGTGTGTGTGTGTGTGTGTCTCCAGAGAGAGCTGTGTGAAGTCTGATAAATCACCTCAGGTGATGTCACTTGGGAAGTCTGAAGAAGAAAAAGAAATCTGGGGTTGAGGAGTATAAAAGAAGTAAGTTTACCAGACCTCTGTAGCTGCTTCTCATCTTTGCTTGAGGATAGTTGCTGGAGGCTACGTTAGCCGCTGCTAGCAAACCACACTGAGCCTATGTGAATCTCCCTTAGATATATTAAGGAGAACTGGACATCGAATTACAAGATCGTGCCTCATTCATCTGATTGAAAGTTGCCCAGTGGTGCATACGCTAATAATGTTTTCCAGCTTTCCTGCACAAGGTACCTGGATGTTCTGCACACTTGAGCAACTTTGGTCCCTTGGAGCACACACATTTACCTCCTCAGCTGAGCACGTAGGGAGCATGTGCAGCTGAGATTCATACAGTTGGTTTACTGTAGGCCTCCCGCACACAAATGGAATCAAATTAAATATTCATCTGGCTCTTCTAGATATTGGCCCAAATAGGTCAGTTTATGATAATAAAAATTATTATTTTATGGGGTATTCAAAAATGTACCCACAGTGTTTTTTTTGTTTACAGCTGCTTCTTTTTCTTTTCACTGTGTGTGTGTGTTTTGTGTGGTGGGGTGGGGGGGCTTTTCAGGTCATCGCAGCATGAATGCAGGACTTGTAGTACTATGGTTTGGTCATATTGCTGCTGTTGCCGGGGGGCTTTAAACACTATTGCTGTTTGTTTTTGTTGTGGAAAGTGCAGGCAACAGGTTTTGTTAAAGGACAGTAATGTATATAACAATGTTTTTGTTTTGATAAATGTTAATAAAAAAAAATCACATATTTACTTCTTCTCTCTCCTTTAAAAAATCTAAATTGTTAAATATGGCAGTGAATTTTATTTCAGAAATTAAACTGCCTGATGATGTCTCCTACTGTACTTAAAAGTACACACTGTATTTGCTGTATATGCACTGAAAGCATTAGAGTCCACGTCACACTTGGCTGCTTCCAAGCTACTTACAGTGTCACAAAATTATGCTTGTCTGTAAATTCAAATTTAAGATGAGCACAGAGAGTCTTTCCCCCTTTAGCAGATGAATATGCAATCAAGCCCAGCGTCTGAGTGAATTACAAATGCAACACTTTAAGCTGATTAATATTAATTATATTAAGTATTGAATTCCAACCTTTGATCTATTGCAGCAAACTCCTGCTACATGATGTATTATTGTGTGATAATGTACTCCCGATGAGAACAATACCTTACAATTGCTTACACATAAAAGTACTGCCTCCTAATGTCATCTTGAACTTTCTTTGGGGAACTGCCACTCAAGCCACTGAAGTTCAATAAAGACTGAGTAATGCTGGTATCACTGTGGTCAGGTGAAAAAGCATTTCAGCTTCCACTTGGTGATAATAATATGCAAAAAAAAAAGTTATTTCTCTAAAGTGATGAATCGCCTAAAATAGTTTTCTCTGCAGGTGTTACTTTCTGAGTAGGCGTCTTATTAACAAAATAAGTCTCACACTGTTGAGATTCCCTGCCTCTGTAGATCACAATCATTACAACCCCATTTGTTCATCCTGCAATGTCAAACCTGATTGCAGTCGGTGATTTGGAGATAAGTGTTGACCTTGTTCCCATGACTTGGTCAGTCATGACTTTTAAAACTTAATATCAGATTAATTATTTTAATTCTTTTGCAACCTGCAGAAAGGCATGTGTGCTTTTCTTCTCTGTTAGATAAGGCGGTGGTAATTTTCTCTCTGTTAAATGTTGCAGCAGGGTGTTTAACCAGAATTAAAAGATGAACTCACACCGGTCTAATTTTATCCCTTTTTGCACTTTTAGCTTTGAACTCAAGAATTAACTTTCTGATTTATGGATAACCTATAAGGACTTATTAGCTGGAGCGCAGTTTTAAGAGCTACAGATCATTTCTGACTGTCTAGACAGTAGACGGGAGGTAAAAGGCTTTTCTACTGAGGCCTTTACGGTTTGAAACACGCTGCCTGAGGAGTCAAAAACAAACTTCAATAGACTTACTTTTACCTAATGACGTTTTGTAGAGATACTAACTGTGCAGCACCCTGCTTTGGAAGCACTTGAAATTAGTATGCTTTACAAGGATATATTTTAAAAAGATGTGTGCGATACATCACTCAATGGTAGCTCATGGAAGAAAAAAAGTTTTTCAGGAATACCCGTGTCCTTTTGTCTGAAGTATGATACTGCCCTTTTTCAATGTGAATTTTTTTTAATGGTACCATCTGAAAAATATGGTTATTGCCGGGCATATGTCTACCTCAATACTGACTATTATATCATTTCTTCCATGTTGTAGATTCAAGTTTTCTCTCGTGGAGAATCAGGCTGAATTGTTTCTGTACAACTGCATTTTCAATTATTTCTGTGTCTTAAGTTTTTATTGTTTTATTTGTTTGTGTTTTATCATGTCCATGACATGTATGTTTTTCTTTCACACCGACTCAGCAAAGAGAACAATAGATCCTCATTTCTTTGTGTTACCTTTGATGAGCTGCCAGCAGCTGCTCAGACCGTTCAGCCGTGTTGTTCTTTAATTGTTGGCTAATCCACTTCTATGGTAAATCATTTAGAGTGAATCAGGCTGACTCTGATTTAACATTAGTATGCACATTAACTTGAACTTGTGTCGATAGAGCTTTATTGGCATTTACAACCATGGCTACAGGCTCAGTATTTGAAGTTTGAAGGGGAAGATAGTGTGTCTCAGAGTTGCACAAATTAGCTGTGCTGCCAAAGCCCTGAGTGATGCTTTTAGTTTAGACAGTGTGGCATCACAACACGCTCAACTGGATTCCTACCACTGGCACGTCGCCATGTTGCTGCCAGGCCCGGACACTGTGTCAAGTCGGTGAATGGTCCATTGTCACTGTCGGCGTGACCCGGGGCAGATGTCATTTCTTCAGTGCACGTTTCATTTGATATCATTCTGACTGCACAAATAATTTCCTGGTGATTCATGGTGTGTCTGTCACTTCTTCTTTAATAACATAATGTCTGATGCTCATGTGTTTACATTTTGAATTGCAGCAAGAAAAGTGTCATCACTATTGCAGTGTTTCTTCACCCATCCACACTCCAGTATGTGTTTTCCTTTTGATGAGGGATCTCACAGTAAGGTGTCGATCATGTGAACCTGTGCAGGTGATCCTAACAGCACAGCCGGCTGGTAACGCAGACACTCTTGGACCAAAACGCATTCCCTGTGGAGATGCTTGTTTGTGCAAATGCGTTTCATTGAAAGCTAGAAAAATCCATCATTGAGGCGGAAGGCATGGAGAGGGGATGGTAGTGACATTCAGAGATTTGTCAAGTTTTGGTATTCAGACTGAGGTGTGATAAGCTGAGCCAGTTGAAGCGTGCTGTGAAATCTGGCCTCCAGCAACAAGCATTATCACCATGCAAGTCAGGGCAGCGCTCTGCTCATAGTTCCTCTATCTCAATGCGAGAATGAATGTCTGCGCGCTATTGCAGCTCCCTCAAGTCATGACAAAGACCTTTGCTACATTATTGTTTGCCAAGGTTTCTCTTTTGCAATGCCTGTGTGTGTGTGTGTGTGTGTGTGTGTGCGTGTGTGTGTGTGTGTGTGTGTGTGTGTGTGTGTGTGTGTGTGTTCTGTATTCTTGTGTGATCCACCCCACATGTGCCCTGGTTACAGAGTTTAAGAAGAAGAGCTACGTCGCCTCCGGCAAAGTCGTTAGGTTAAATCGAGTTTACATTTGAGCCACTTGGTAGAAACATAACTTGCAGTGTAACTGTTGACCAAAGGCCAGAGTTGTATGATATCAGAAATATAGAGGATCTGATGTCTTAGCCTTTTTTTTTTTCTTTTTTTTTTATAACTCCACTCCCTTTTTTGACACTGAAACTATCTGCTCCAGCGCAGTCCACTCGCTGGAACTTCAAACACAGCCTGAAGGCATCCGGTTCAATTAAAAATGGTCAAAATGCCTTGGAGGTTTGAGTAGCACAGGCCTGCTGCACAAACACACAGCCGTCTGTTAGAAAAAGCAATAATATGAGGAATAAATCAAAGATCAAGATCCTCTGTGCTGTGAGTCCAGGTTCTGCGACAAGGACTGTGAATTGGTTTTCTTTTCCAAGGAGAAACTGCAAACCTCTGATCCAGAACTTTTTTTTTTTTTTTTTTTAAACAAACTCCCTCCTCTGTGCAATAAGTGATTGAAAAAGGATTTGAGGTTTTTTATAAATCCATTGGACCTTTAGGAGGAATGAAACTGTCATCTAAAACCTTTTTTTTTTTTGTTAATAGTATTTTTTTTATTTTTTATGTCGGGTCTGTGTTTCTTATAATGAGATGGTCCTCCTTTGTCCTTCAGCAATCTACAATTATGATCCCAGTGGTGAGCAGGAGCTGTGTCTTCAGGTGGGGGACACAGTGCACATACTTGAGAAATTGGAAGGTGAGTCTGAATGCACAACAGGCCCTGACACATCCCTCTTCCCCGTCTCTGAAGCAAGCCAACACAAGAACTTAAATGAGATGTTGAAGTCGCTGGTGCTCTATGTGCTATGCATAATAATGTAAATGTGTCTCCCACATTGTCCTCCTGACATCATTGCCATCTCATCCGCTGCCTTTCCCTCACTGTGACATTTTTCCTTTGTTAATTTATGTCTCCTCAGGCTGGTATAGGGGCTACACTTTACGCAAGAAATCACAGAAGGTACGAGCATCGTGAATGATACATGATCTTATAATCAATGTTATAACGTGTATTTACTGATACCAACTAATTATTTTCTCAGGGCATTTTCCCAGCTTCCTACATCCACTTAAAGGAGGCTACTGTTGAGGGAATAGGGTAAGATCACATATCAGCAAACATATCCTTTTGATGATAATCCACTTTGCTTTTGGTCTGGTGTCTTACGTTGTCATTTGCCAATAACACAGCCATACCCTTGTAAATATAATTAAGTGAGGATTCAGTAATGCTTTTCTTGGCCGTGTAAGGAAACCATCCAACCATTTATCATGTATAGAAATGCACTTGAGTCAGTCCAAATCATATGACATGATCTGTAAGTGATGAGCCACTTTGCCAATATCTTATTATTCTCTCCTTGTGGCTGGTAGCCAGCAGGAAATAATTATTCCAGCAGATTTACCCCTGGTACAAGAACTCGGGGCCACTCTGAGGGAATGGGCACAGATATGGCAAAAGCTCTACGTGGTATGTGCTGATTCCCTCTGTTATCTGTTATCCTGTTTCCATTATGCACCATTCTGTAAACCTCTGTTTCTCACTGCTTTGACATATTTTTGTTAAAAAGTTCCATTCGTTCCTCTGAAGTGAGTATTAAGTTTATAACAAAGCGTGTGTGTTTATCTGACAGGCAAACAAGACAACCCTGTTCAGGGGTGTGCAGCAGATGGCCTACAGCCTCATCGAATATCGATCTCAGATAGTGTCAGGAACGCTGCCCAAGGATGACCTTGTAGAGCTCAAAAAGAAAGTCACAGCAAAGATTGATTATGGAAACCGGTATGAATCCTGCTCCCTTATTGTACTGCAGTGAAATGCCTTCTGAGATAAACGCCATTGTAAAGTTTTATATGCGTGAGTAATGTCTTTTAGATTGTTTCTGTAAACTCGTCTGTGCTGCTTAGGATTCTGGGGTTGGACCTGGTGGTGCGAGATGAAGCAGGAAACACGCTGGATCCTGACCACACCAGCACCGTCAGTCTGTTTCGGGCACACGAGACCGCCTCCCGCAGCGTCGATGACAGGATACAAGAGGAGAAGGCACGAATCTGATTCATTTGTGCTATCGATCAGTGGTGCCTTCCATTTACCATTAACATCTACGACCTTGTTTTTATGCAGACGCGGCTACAAAACCTGGAAATGAGGCGTCAGACCCTGTTCAGCACAGTGCACACCTACAGTCTACTAATGAACCTGAAAAACTTTGTATGCAACATTGGAGAAGACGCTGAGCTGCTCATGTCCCTCTATGACCCTGACCAGTCCGAATTCATCAGGTTAGCTTGTTACTTTTTTCGTTTTCTAAAAACAAGACGATGATGTTTTATTGCTTTCACCAGTCAGACTCATTGAAGAGTCTCAGCTAAAATAAAATGTTTACACTGTGTAATGAAACATTAATCAGTGTTGTTGGAGCTCAGAAATCAGACATTTGCAAAAATAATTTATTTAAAAAAATGTATACTGCCACCACCACTACTACAACTGCAGCTACTATCCGCAGTTATCACGGCAAAAGTTACAAAATGACAAATTAATAATTACAATTAGCTGCCATGATGGCAATGAAGAATATTAACAATGGCTGGAGATAGTGCAGTATTGTCACACAAGTCTGCACAGTTCTGATGTAGCTTCTTCAGCACTGTTTTAAATTAATATTAAAGCTGGAAGGCTACTCATTTCAGGCGTTACTAAGCCGCTGCTTCTTCTGCTTGCTGGTGTAGAAAACTTACATCTCTATTCTCTGGCAAAAATTGTGCCAGCATAAATAATGGAAGTGATTAAAAAAAAAAAAAAAAACAACCTTTAAAATCTAAACAATGAGCTGACTGCAAAGTAAGTTATTCTCTTATGAATGTTAATGGTGTAAAAACTTGAAACGCTCAACTCTGCTGCAGCTGTGTAAGGGCTGTTCTGCATCTGACCCTGATATCTGACCCCTCCTCTTGTACACAGAGCAAGAATAAAAACAATAAGACCTTTTTCACATCAGGTATTAACACTTCTTCGTAGGAACATTTCAGGTGTATCTAATAAGATAAACTTTATTAATCCCACACTGTGGAAATTGTTGTGTCACGGCAGCAATATAAAAACATAATATAGTGAAAAAGACTAGAAAAGAATTTTAAAGGATGAACTAGTAAAGGTAGTCCGAGCTGCTGTGACTGGCTGCCACTCAAACGGCACCTAATACCATTAATGATAGCTGTGTTTTTTTTTTTAGGTAGGCCAATAAACCAGGCCCTGAAGCCACTACTTTTATTTAGCAAGTTAAAGTGTCAGCTGTGAGAAAAGTATCTATAGACTCTCACACTCTCTGAATTTGTATTGCAACTTTGTATTTTATCAGATGGGCCAGATAAAGTACTGCAAACTTCTTTTAGATTAGTTACTTATATTTTTCAATTTCTCCTGATGCCTTCGATAATATGATATCTAACCGTGGTTCTTTTTTTAAATTCATGCAGTGAGAACTTCCTGGTGCGCTGGGACAGTATGGGGATGCCTAAAGAAATTGAAAAACTCAACAACTTGCCAGCACTATTCACGGTAACTGACTCCCAACGCACTGACTGTATTCCCTCTGTTTCGGATTTAAACAATCCAACCGCCGCCTGAAATCTGTGACAAAGAAGACAATTTGCTCCTGGTTTGCTCCTAATTTACTGAAAGTTTGGCTGAATGGCTCCCATTCAAGGCACATTATTGAAAATTTGAATACATTTGCCTCCATTATATTTCTGCTGTTTATGTTAATGGCGCAGTCAGCAGTTCCCCGCAAACAAATCATTGTGTTAGCCTGCATGTGTGCCACTAGGAATTAAGGGTTTGGAGTGTGATGAAAAACCACATCAATCAAGACAGAGAGCTTAAGTTTTATCCCTGTTTTCTTCCTCAAAGCGTACAAGTCAAGACTCCTTTGGCTTGAAAAAGCCCCCAGAAAAACACATGAAGCAGTTTGTGAGGTGACATGTTTGAGGCTTTCATTACAGGCTTTTGTGCTGTTATATTTACCACCGTGTCTACAGCTCCAGCCCTGTTAATTCACGTGACAGCCTAGTGATAGGTGTCGTTGCCTTCCCTTTGGATCTAATGCATCTTATCACTTAATATCATATTATTAAATGTCCTTTGTCCGTCTTCATGTCCAGGACCTGAGCAGCAGTGATTTGATGAGGCAGCGGCTCTTCCTGGTGTGTCAGATCATCAGAGTGGGCAGCATGGAGCTGAAAGAGGGCAAGAAACAAACTGGTGGACTGAGGAGGCCATTTGGCGTGGCTGGTGAGCAGCTTTTCCAATGTCCTGATATTTGTTAAAGCAATACAGAAGTCAATTCAGTAGAAAAATGCCACTCCCTCCTGGTGGCGCAGATGCATGAATAGTTTTGTGGAGGTGTAGAAATGAAGGATCCATGTGTCGAACGAAATGGGAACACCTGCTTCCTGACCTAGAAAACGCCTTCACTCTGCCTTGGCAAGGGAGTCGCTGGAAATTGGTTTAGCAACCGTCTTTTTGTTTTTGGGCAGATGATTAGTGGATTTGATGAGAAATGGTTTCCTCTGGTGTTCCAGCAAATGGACTGAAACCAGAGTAGGAGAGAACATTTAACTCAGAAGTCACATTATTCTTAGCCAGGAAAAAAAAAACCACACAGTCGGAAAGGAGCTGGGTGGAATAAACAATTCAGAGGCATTTGCAAGCTGCAGATCAAGAACCCTCAATCTGTCTTACTAGGCTGGCTGTCGGCCGTGCCAGGCAACAGGTGAGTGAGATCCAACACCTGGCTCGGCTTCTGTTTTAAAAGTAGAAAATAGAGTTTCCAGAGTTATAATGACTAAATGTACTTTTGGAGCTATTAAAACAAGGAAATTCCCATTTTGCTGTTGTTTTGGCAGTAACTAGAAAACTGCTTTCCATATGGTCAATTAGCCTTTTCTTAAGTGCTGCCTCACTGTTATTCCCCCAACGTGTTTGTCATTGCAGTGATGGACATAACAGATATCGCCCATGGCAAAACAGACGATGAGGACAAACAGCATTTCATCCCCTTTCAGCAGTGAGTCCTTTGATGTTGTCACACTTCTACTGTTAACCGACTCAGCCTTGTTTTGAAACGCCACCCAGCTCAACAGGAATAATGGATCAGGATTGGAATAGGACTCCAGTTGTACTTACTGTTGCTCCATCATGTCTTTTTCAAGGGTGTAATTTGACTTTTTCTATGTTGCATTTCAAGGACAAATATATAAAAAATATAACTTTTTGCATTCCTGGGTGTTAACACTCCTCAAAGGCAGGCTTCAAGGCCGCGTTTTCATGGCATCTGCACAGTGGGGGGATGAGGACGATAATGTTTTCACAGGGATCCTAGATGGAAGCATCCCAAAAATAGCTTGACTGTTTCCTGACATAAAGTACATTTTACCGAGGTTTAACCTCTATTTACGTCTGTTCACTGTGTCACAGTGCACATTTTCTTTTGGAGGTACAGATGGAAAAAAAAACATTTATTGGCAATCCTCAATTGTTTGAATGTTTCTTTGTGATGATAAATGTGAATTTTTCTATATTTTTTTCTTACTCTGAAGTACAAATATCTATCTGGGAGAAATATGCAAATTTTAAGTGTAGTTTCTGTTTGCACACATACAAAAGAATCAGAATCAGAAAGATCTTTATTGTCATTTGTAAAGTGGAATTAGCCAAATTGCACCACAGGATAACTTGTTCAGCTTTACAGGCTTGACAAATGAATTTATATTTTATTGAAACTGAATGCTGAATTTTACATTGGTAATCAGGAATTCAAATTAATAACTGAAAGGGCAAATGAATAAAGGTGATGTTAAGAAATGAAGAAAATAAATCAAATGAACAAAATACATTTTCTATATATATATTTTTGTATATGTAGATATATAATGTATATATAGGGTGTCATGAACATTTTCTGAAGCACTGTTGCAGTTCCCAAAAAACACTGCCAAAGGCCGTCAAAACATTTAACTCTTAAGCCAGACGACCTTTTATTATTGCTTAATCAAGACTGTCAGCTGTCTGAGGAAATGTGTCATTGAAGTCCAGTGACATTTTGTTTCAGTATTTATTTATTATTTCTCATTTAGACTTACAAACAGTGAGCCAAAAGTCAAGTTAGCCAACAGTAACAGTAGTGTAAAATCCAAAAGCTGAAAGCTAATATAACATTGCACAGACAAACAAAAGCCTTTCATCTCCCTCACATCTTATATTTACTGTTGCAGGACACAAAAGCCTTTCGACAAGGTGAAAACTTCTCCTCTTCATGTTTTTGCTTCCTCTTTCTCCTTCCACCCGCCCTCTTCAATATACTCTTACATATTGTTTTCTCTATGACCTGTTGTCACTCTTGAATGATTGTCCATATTCATTAACGCTGGAACAGAGAATTCAGGTTAACTTTGTTCAGTATTAGAACGTTGAAGAATTATGATTTCATTTGATGATTGTGCCAAAGCAACAGGAAAAAAACAAAACAGATTGAGCTGTTTTGCTGGTAATTAAATTGTCTATCTTCCAGTATGCACATAAGCAGTCTTGCACTTTATAAAGCTCAGTATATAGTACTCTTACTCTGTGTAACTTTGCCCTGTTGTAGTCACTTGAGGTAAGTGGGGCATTGGGGGGGGTGGATAATGGTGCACCTTGTCAAGAGATCTAGCCTCACAGTGCGTTTGCAGCTCCTCTGTCCATTTGTTTGTCACCTGTCAGGGAAGCTGGCAGCTGATTTTTTTTGTATTCTCATCCCAATCTTTCTTTCTCAGGATAGCTATGGAAACCTACATCCGTCAGAGGCAGCTCATCATGTCACCGCTTATTCCTTCCAGAGTCATAGGAGAGAATGAGCCGCTCACTGCTGTCTTCAACAAAGTCATCGCCACGCGGGAGGTCAATCACAAAGGCCAGGGTAAAATGAAGTGCTCACAGACACTGTGTTCCCCTGTGATTTCAGAGGGCTGCTCTAAATTGACCTTTTTGTTTTGAGGAAAATAAATGATGTGTGAGGGGTCTGCAAGGTCTATTCTTTTGGTGTCTGCCTCATTGAATTTCTTTACATTTCTTTCTGCTTGCAGGGCTGTTTGTGACCCTGAAGCTCCTCCCGGGGGATCTCGCCCAAGTCAGGAAGGACTACCCCCACTTTGTAGACCGCAGCACGGCTATCGTCAGAAAAATGGGATTTCCAGAAATCATCCTCCCAGGTGGATTAAAGTCTTTGTTGTTGGGCAGTGCTCTACATATGCCACGGTCATGTTCCTTTTAATTGCTCACAGAGCCGTGAGAAAGGTTCATAAATTCCCGACACATCCACCTGATCATCCGCTGTCCTTTTTTCCAGGAAACGTGAGGAATGATTTCTACGTAACCTTGCTGCAGGGAGAGTTTGACCGTGGTAAAAAGAAGACCCCCAAAAATGTAGAGGTCATACTGAGTGTGCACGATAATGAAGGCAATCCCATGGAGGTAAAGTAGACCACCTAATGCAACAAGTACTTTTTGTATTGAAGTATTTTTAATCAAGTTTTCTGTGCCTAATTAAATAGCTTCTTCTCATGATAATTTCTACCATCCTGTGGTATGTTTTACTGTGCTGGTGGCACAGCTCCAGGCATAATAACGTTGTGTGGTTCACTTTTCATGTAGACCCATCAACATATCTGAAGTTTCATTTATTTTCCATTTGATTTATGAGCAAATACCTGCAAAATTAATGACATTGACATCAGCCACCGCTATACTTAGTTACCCTAATGATCTTTGATGAATGTTAGCATGCTCTCATGCTACACTGAGATGGAAAAAGCATATATTATGTCTCTCTATTATGTACTCTTCTTTCTTTATTAACCTAGAAATATTTTTTATCAGCCTTACGTGACTGACAACGCAAGCACTGTCTTGTATTCCTGTTGTAAATATTAATACATTTTGTCAAAGCTGATTGCAAACACAGCATAGAGAAAATTGATATTGTTCCTGTCATGTAAACTAATCTCCTTCCTTCAACTTCTGCAGAAAGCCATATTTCCTGGGGCCGGTTATGATGGCATTACAGAGTACAAGTCTGTTATTTACTACCAGGTGAAGCAGCCTTGTTGGAATGAAACAGTGAAGGTAAGCGTATGTCAAGGACCCCCGTGTGCAGCTCTGTCCTGCAAACAGCCTATCTCATATTCTCTAATTAGTTTTTTCCAAATGGGTTTGCCGTGGCTCAATATAATGAAATGATCTTTTCGGGAAATATGGGCAGAATGTTCTACTCGTACAAATCTCCCAGTAGATAATGTTTTGGCCATGTGTATAATCCTGTATTAACACACTCCTTCCCTCGTTTCTGCAAGGTGACAATTCCCATCGAAGACGTGTGCCGCTGCCACCTGAGGGTGATGTTTCGACACAGATCCTCCCAGGACTGTGAGTGACTGTGGCCTGTTTCTATGACAAACACCCACATGTAATCCTGCCGCCATGTTAAATACTGTCGTTGGATTTGTTTCCTGTCTTATTCTCCCGTGTGTCCTTCAGCCAGGGACAAATCAGAGAAGCCCTTTGGCATGGCCTTCGTCCGGCTCATGAGAGTCGATGGGACCACACTGAAAGACGGCAGGCATGAACTTGTCGTCTATAAGGTGTTGTTGCATGATAATGTTTTTGTGTTTTATATTTTACATTAAATTGAATTCCCCGAGTTTTAAAATAAGTAGGAGATTGTTTATTGCCTTTATCCAATTACACAAAATCCTGTCTTGAATAGCTGACAGTGGGTAGATGGATTATGCACGAATCCCTCCTCAATCAATAAATATGAAATTAGATCTGCATCGATCAATATGCTTCATGATTCATTCCCTATTTTCTGAATTTCCTAGGTTGACATGAAAAAAGCAGAGGATGCAAAAATTTATCTCACCTTGCCAGCGACCTGGGCTGAAGTGGAGGAAAAGGAGAAGGAAACAGGGAAGCAGTTTCACCATTCAGGAGTGATTCCTGTGACTAAAGACAGCTTCCAGATCACCACGCTCACCTGCTCCACTAAACTAACTCAGAATGGTATCTACCTTTCCCACTCTTCCGGTCTGCGGCTCTGTGATAATTAAAGGATGTCCTGTCGCGAATCATCTTTGTGATGCTGGGTTGATGTTTCCTTATGCAGTTGTAATTCATTTTATATTGAAATTTCAAGCTTTTAACACAATTACCTTAACTGCTGTTACAGAGGAGGTCTTGTTCCTGCAGTGTCTGTTCTGATATTTTGTATTTTTTCTTTTCTTTTAGTGGATTTACTCGGTCTGCTGAACTGGAGGTCCAGACCTGAGAATCTGGAGCAGATTTTGCAGAGACTCATGGAGGTGGAAGGAGGGGAGATTGTCAAAGTAAGTGTGAACATGCACTGTATTAAAAATGTCATATGCAGTTTAGGGATGGGTAGCGTTAGGATTTTTATGAATCCAATTCTCATTTTGGTTCTGCTTATCAATTCCGGTTCCTAACGATTCCAAAAACAAAAAAACAGGAAGCCAAATGTGTATTTATTAACGTATTAATTTCCCAGATGTGTTGCATTTTCTACGTTGGCCGCTCTCTCTACTAAAATGAATCCTTTCTTCTTTTTTTTTTTTTTTTTTTTTTTTTTTTTTTACATTACCCCTTTTCCACTGAGAACGGGTGCTAGTTCCGAGCTGGTGGTTAGTTGGTTCAGATCCCGTTTCTCCTATTAACTGGTTTGCTTTTCCAAGGAGCCAAATTGGGGCCGCGTCACGTAAAAGGTCAGTACGTCACTGCATAGATAGCCGGTTCACAACAACCGGTCGCTAGCAAGCTAGCTGCTGTTAACAAACTACTGTTACCCTGTTACTATCAGTCAATGAAAAAAAAAAAATTTTTCAGCAGATATTCCAGTTACAACATGATTGAGTTAACAGTGGAAAAGGGGTAACTTTCAACCACTTTCCCCGGTCCATTTCCTGTTGCCATGCGGCGTCACATGACGTGTTGGATACGTAACAGACAGGTCCTGGCAGATATCTGAAGTTCGTTTGCAGCCGTGGTGTAAAATGAGCGCGTCTAGGAACCGATAAGCGGAACCGAAAGTATATATTTTTTTATGGGTACCCGGTACTCACTAAATTTAATTTCGGTACCCAACCCTAATGCTGTTACATTTTATCGATGTGCTGTGATGGTCTGTTTGTAATACAGTTTAATGTTTTATCCACAGTTTCTTCAGGACACTCTTGATGCCCTGTTCAACATCATGATGGAGACCTCAGAGAAGGACACCTATGATTCCCTGGTGTTCAATGCCTTGGTTAGTATCTGGTGAATCTGCAGTACTTATACACTATACAGCAGTATTTTCCAATCTAAGCATTCACAGGGGTATGATTTAAAATAAAATTACCTCAGAGACATGCCAAAAATGATCAAGAGTTGTTCTATGAACATGTTTTTGGGGAATGATGTTGTCAGCACTAACCTTGATGATGAATGCATTGCATTTGCTGTATCTACTTCTTAAAAGTCACCCTGGGTTTTGCCTATTGAAAGCTTTCAGGACCACAGTATAGTCCATCAGAGCTGCTTGTCAGATGAGTGAACAGCTTTGGAATCCACCCCAAACACACCTTTCAGATGTGGAAAGTGGAGATTTCTATGACTTCTAAAAGCAATAAACTGACATTCACACCCAGGCGTGCGGTGGTGACAAAGTAATCAGGGTTTAAACTTGTCTCTCTGCTCTCGTTTTTCTTTTTTTCACATAACTATTTCTGGCACGTTTCATGTGAACAACCGAATGCAACACTATGAATGCCTTCTAGGAGAGACTGTCTAAAAATGTGTGTTGTCATCCCCATATTTAAATGATATTATGTCTCCCTCCCCTTCTCATGGATGGCTGGCATTTCACTGTGCCTCTAAATGTGGCCATCCAAAACAACTATAAACACATTTGTCTCTTGATGTTATCAGACAACACGCCACATGAACTAAACCTGATCCCTAATGTGAAGCAGCAACAGTACGATGCTCAGTTTGTGGTAGAAGTAACTAACACAGTTACTCATACCAGCTGATACAGCTCTGATACAACATGAGGGATATGAACAGTAAACAGTTTATTATTTGCATGGAGAGATAACCAGCAATGCTAGTGTGCTGCGAATGCCTCATGATCATGAAGGTCAGTCTCTGTGAATTATTTAACTTTCTCAAGGCTCTGATTTACTTTCACCTTCTTGTTTATAAACAGGTATTCATTATCACACTGATCGGTGACATCAAATTCCAACACTTTAACCCAGTCCTGGAAACCTACATCAACAAGCACTTCAGTGCCACTCTGGCTTACATGTGAGTCCCAGCTCTGTATTTCCTACATTTTGCCAGCTGTTTATTTTTGGTTCTTTTTGCTCCTTCTCTCTCCGCCCACATCTAAATTACCAACAAACCTTGATGCCTGACTCATTCACTTTCTCAGGAAGCTAACCAGGGTGCTTAACTTCTACGTGGGCCATGCTGAGGAGCCAGCCCTGGCAGAGAAGCTTTATGCAGCACTCAAAGCTCTCAAGTACCTCTTCAGGTTTATTGTGCAGTCCCGGGTCCTCTATCTCAGGTATCAAAGGCACTGCCACACAAGAATCCACTTAGCACTGTAATATTCTAAATACGACTTCTGGTAATGCAGTTCTTGGCCTTCAATCCTAGATTCTATGGGAACAGTGAAGATGGAGACGCTTTCTTCAACTCGATTCGCACCCTTTTCCTCTCCTTCAACACACTCATGGACAGACCGCTGGATGAGGGAGTGAAGATAAAGGTAAGCTCTGGGTAATGTTTTCAGTCGCTGTGTTTTATATTTTGTTTGGTAGAATGAAACATCTTGTGAAATTATTGCAAAATCTGTTTCTATTAATCCTTTAAAATAGCTTTAAAATATAACAAAAATGCAGTCATACTTTATTAAGACGATACTACATTTTTCAGTGTTTGTGTTTTTCCACTGCTGCATGGAGATGACTGCGGGAATCCTGCTGCGCTGTAGATATAGACAAGTTTTTGGAAAGTTTGACAAATTAACTGCAAAATGTCATGCGTCTCGGTAACATGAAGAAAAGCTCCGTTATACGAGAGAATGTTTTACTCGAGACTAAAAAACATCCCCATGGATCAACCTGATGAGACCTGATTCTTTGCTTTTTCAGGGGGCAATATTGAAATACCTCCCCAGCATCATTAATGACATCCAGACTGTGTTTGATCCCGTGGAGCTCAGGTAACTCTCCAGAGAGTTTGCACAGCAGGAAATGATAATTGCCTGTCTCGGTGCAAATTATCATATTTACTTCTGAGTAAAGGAGGAGTTATTCTCCATTCTTACTGCTGTAAAATCAGCCCATCATGTGTTGCTGCTCATTAGCCCTCCCCGACTATAATTACTAGATGTGAAATGTGAAAAGCATTAAAATTGTCACAGCTGCTCTTTTGCCTCTATCCTTTCATTCTTGTTTCAGTGTTCTCCTTGCAAAGTTCATTGAGAGCATTCCCGACTCTCAACTTGTGCGTCAGAAGCTCGGCTGCATGTGTAAAATGGTGGAGAGTGACCTTTTCAGGCAGCCAGGTAAAGTACTCAAGGCTCGGCAACCACATAATGGCATTTCCCACAGGATGAAGGAAACAAAGAAAAAAAAACTTGCTTTACAACAAATGTGCCATGTGTTACAATAATCGCCGTGTTTCTCTGTTCTGTTGCAACAGATTGTCGAGATGTGCTTCTGCCACTTGTTACTGACCAGCTGAGTGGGCAGCTGGACGACCACTCCAGTAAACCAGACTATGAAGCCTGCGTCCAATTGCTCAGCACCGTGTTGGACAACCTGGACCGCAAAGATGTGGTGAGGAGTCAGAATTCACAGAGATTAGAAGTTTAAAGGGTCAGCACACCCAAATTACAGCAGGAGTTATCTAGTCAGAATGAGGTGGTGGAAATAAGTTTTATCCTCAGAGCTCACCCTTAAAGATAGTGTAAGGAGCTCAGACATCCACGGGGGACCTCAGTGCCAGCTGAGGTGATTCGGGCTTCTCTTTAGAGGTTTTCTGGGCACGTCCAACTGAGAGAAAGCCCCTGGGCGGACCCAGAGCGTGTTGGAGGGATTACATATCCCATCTGGCCTGGGAGGAAGTTGGAGTCTCCCTGGAGAAGCCGGAGGATGTAGCTAAGGCGAGGAACATGTGGGCAGCTCTGCTTACCCTGCCACCACAGCCAGATAAGCGGTTTAAGATGGATGGATGGATGAATGGATGGATGGATGGATGCAGCATCTGCTCATCCAGACAGTCTGGGATTTTTGTTTTTTGTTTGGTCAGGTTTTGAAGTATTGGTCTGAAGTAAGTTTTTCCCCCCAACACATCGATACAATGCAGAGGAATTAAATGTCTTTTCTTTTTTTTTGATGTTCAGTGTGCTGAAAGATGGTGATGACATCTCTGCCCACAAAAGGTGTCAGGATGTGCAGTTACTCCATATAATCCATTGACCTTACCGAGGACGGTTTTCAATAGTTTTTCTCTTTAAAATATCAGAACAAGATGAGAAACATTTTTTAAAGCCTCAGGTGACATCCTCAGAATTATACTTTGTCTGACCAGCTGCCCAAAACAGGAAGATATTTCGTTACTCTAATTTAGAACAAAGGAAAAGCTTGAAAATCTCTTTTGCTTGACTAAAACAATCAGTTTTCAAATTTGTCTTTGACTAATTTATAAATGGACTTTCATCCAGAGTAGTAACTGGAACGATGTTCTGGGCAGACACTAATGTTTTGAACTGCAACTAATGATTATTTTCATTATTGATGAATGTGCTGAGGGGTAGCACTGTCGCCTCACAGTGAGATGGCTCTGGGTTCGAACCTCAGCTGAGGCCTTTTTGTGTGGAATCTGCATCTCCTCCCTGTGTCTGTGTGGGTTTTCTGTGGTACTCTGGCTTCCTTCCTCAGTGCAGAGATGTGCACATTAGGTTAAATGATGGCTCTAAATTGGCTGTAGGTGTGACTGTGAGTGTGGATGGTTGTTTGTCTCTATGTGTTAAGCATGGGGTGTATATAGAAATGGACACGGCAACCAGGTATCATAAGTGAAGCCAATGCACAAATCCAAAAAAAGGTGTAATACCCCCGACGGCCACAAGATGCTGGCTCCAAAAAACTCCATTTTTCTACATCTCATTTTGATGTTATTAGCTAAAGTCAACTCTTCTACTTTGTGATCTGTTTGTCCATCTAAAAATCATCTCATCATTAAGTAGATATTTGACTTCAATAAGAGGAAGATTTAGGACTGTGGTTAGTTTGACAGGATTCCAGTGAGACAAGGACCTGAACTCAGTCTCATACACATTGGACAGTGTCCTCAGGTTCAACGGTTACACCCGCCTCCTCCCTTCATGTCCAAATATGGTCTTTTCTGGCTCCAAACAGCCAACATGGTGACATTCAAATGCTGAACTCTGGGTTTCAAAATGTGACTCCACAAACCTACGAGTGACATCACATTAGCTTTGTGTATTCTGTATGTAGTCTATGGTGTTGACCCGGTGACGGATCAGAGCTTTGTCCATGGTGTACCTCACCTCTTGCTCATTGCTGCCTGGGAGAGGCTTTGTTGGCTCTGTGATCCTGAACTGGTTTAGTGGGTGTAGCAGATTGAGGTATGGATGGATGACTGAACAGTTTTTATGATGAAGAAGAGTTTAATATCAGTTGCTGATACTTGCTGTCACATGAGAAAAAGACATGCACGAAACATCAAAACAGTACAATTTTTTTTCTTCCCCTCGACTGATTTTTTAACAGACCAATTGCAGCTCTACAGCTGCTAAGTGCTGTTAGTAGATTTTTTAAAAATACTGTGGGTTTCACAAAAAAGGCATTCATCTTGAAATATCTCAGGTATCTCAAAAGTAGATAAATGAAAACCAGCACTGAAAATAATTGATAAGGGTTGTGTGATTTGGGTCTGCTAGCCCTTTAATGTTGGCAGCTCTCTGCACCATGTCTGTGTAGTTGTGTTGGAGCTGGTAACTGTACCTGAGGCTGTTCTGTCTGTGCAGGGTCCAACCAGGGGGCACGTTCAGCTGATAATGGAGCGGCTTCTTCGCAGGGTTAACCGCACTGTCATCAGCATGGACAGATCCTCTCCTCTCATTGTAAGACGCACTCTGATGTTGCAGCTGAAATGTGTCCTTGACAACTACACCCTCAGCATTCATTTTCATATGAATAATACTGACATCAACAATAGCTAAATATAGTAGAATATGGTGAATATGTGCTGTAAATGCAGTTTTTGGAGGGATATTTTACTGTGGAATCATTTGAGTAATCGTGGTCTCCTCTGTGGCAGGGCCACTATCTTGCCTGTATGACGGCCATCCTGAAGCAAATGGATGACATGCATTACGCCCACTACATCAGCACCTTCAAGACAAGACAGGATATCATTGTAAGTGTCTTGGTGTCTCCCCTGTTGGCTACATCTTGTCCTGAAACATCTCATCAATAACGGACATTAAACCACCCAGGCCACTTACTGCTCCTTAAGAGAATATTGATTATAGACATTTCATGCAGTGGATTGGACTGACCTGATGAGGATGTCAGTGGTCCTCCATTAAGCCGTCGGAGCATTATGTGTGACTGACATGTAGCAGCAATGCTGGCTGTGGATTTGCTTAGTTTGGCTTTTGGTCTTTTGGGTATCTTCAAAGAGACGGAGTGTACTCGCTTGCAGTAAAGATTTTATTATTCCTTTCATCGAAGGACTTCCTCATGGAGACATTCATCATGTTTAAGGACCTCATGGGAAACGTCTTCCCCACTGACTGGATGATCATGAACCTGGTCCAGATGCAGGTCTTCCTGAGGGCCATCAACCAGTACTCGGACGTCCTCAACATGTATTTCCTGGACCAGGCACATTTTGAACAGCAGGTACGCCTCGTCCTCCCATGCTTCTGTAGAGGTTACATTTTTTATTTAACACAAAATCAAAATCAAGTGTTATGAGAAGGTAATTATGGTATTAATATTTGAAAACCCTGCTTCCCTTGCAGCTGTGGAATAACTACTTTCATTTGACCGTGGCATTCCTCATTCACAAGACCCTGCAGTTGGAGTCTTTCTCTCAAGAGAAACGAAATAAGATACTGAACAAGTGAGATCATTTACAATTCATTAAAAATATTATTTAAAAAGAGAAAACTTAATTTTACACTTCTTTGATTTAAATTTGCCACAGATATGGAGACATGAGGAAAACTATTGGATTTAAGATGAGAGATATGTGGTACAACCTGGGTGAGTATTTCACTCCAGCTGATAATACTGCTATTATCATAGAGTTTGTGGAATTGTTTATTCAGTGCCTGCCAGTAATGCAAGGGGAATAACAAGACAATATTTTTTATTGTCCAGTTTCACAGTGTGTTGTTGTTTTGTTTACCACATTATTAGATTTGTCCTCTGTTTGTTGAGAAATGAAGATGCGGCTTATTGCCTTCTCAAATCATACTATGATATTTCTTCGTGGTAATGTTTGTTGTCCCTCAGGCCCTCACAAAATGAAGTTCATCCCAGGCATGGTCGGACCCATTCTGGAGGTCACACTGGTACCTGAGCCCGAACTAAGGAAGGCTACCATCCCCATCTTCTTCGATATGATGCAGTGTGAGCACAACTTCAGCCCAGGACGCACCTTTGAGACGGTAAAGAGCTGTCTCAGAAGTTCGACACTTCAATACAGATTAAACAGAGAACACTAAGAGCTGCTTCCAGCTAACTGTGACATTTGTGATGGGTGCGATCATTTGTTTTTCAAATTCCCTTCTTATCTTTGCAGTTTGAGAATGAACTGATAACAAAGTTGGATCAAGAAGTAGAAGGAGGCCGAGGGGATGAGCAGTACAAAGTCCTACTGGAGAAAACGTAAGGCGGTGAAGCAGATCAAACAGAAAATATTTCTTTTGTTCTGAAAGATGTTTAAGCAGTACAACACAACGATCAAAAACCTAATTCAGACTTATATGAAGTTCACATAGGAGTACTTCTAAAATACAACAAAGACCTTTCTGATTGTGTTTTGATGAAGTCCTCAAAGACCAGATGGAGAAGACAGTCAGGTAGAATTGCAAGCAATCAATAGAAATCAATAGAAACCTTTTGGCACAGAATGTGTGAATCCAGGCGATAGCCAAAACAAATTTTAATGTGCTTGTCAGGACGACAGGCAGGCTTTGGCAAACTAGAAATAGCCCTTTACAGCTGGAGAGTAGTCTGTGAAAGATATCTGTTTGTATGTGCAGATTACTGGAGCACTGCAGACGCCACAGATACCTCTCCCAGTCAGGAGAGGAGCTGGCTCTGCTGCTGAGCAGCCTGCTGGAGAATCTCCTGGCGTACCGCACCATCACACATGACGAAAGTCCTGAGCACCGCATGAGCTGCACCGTCAATGTGCTGGTACGTCTTCTGTCTGTGTTTACCAAATGGGGTTAACGCTGTCATTTGTGAGTGTACATAAAGCAACTGCCCGTGTAAACTGCTTGACAGAAAATGTTTTCAGGAATAAGGAATTAAGGCTTTTTTTCTCAATTCAGAATTTCTACAAAGAGAAGAAGAGAGAGGACATTTACATCCGGTGAGTCAGATAGAGATGTGGAGGATCTGGTTAAGGGACCAATAAGCTAGCTCTGTCTGACTGTCGTGTCTTTATAACTAGGTACTTGTACAAGCTGCGAGATTTGCACCTGGACTGTGAGAACTACACAGAGGCAGCCTACACTCTGCTGCTACATGCTGAATTACTGGAGGTGTCAGATTCATCCTTTTTTCTGCTTGAGAAACAGAAAAGATCAGAGTTTTCCTCTCATGTTTGAGCTGTTTAACCTTTGCTAATATTGCCATGCTTCTCAATCTGCTCTCGTGTGTTGATTTATGGTTATTTGCTTTCCCAGTGGTCTGACAAACCTTGTGCACCACACCTAATACCTCGAGATGGGGAACATGTGTGGACCCAACAGGAGCTGAAAGAGAGGCTCATCCAGGAAATCATATGTTACTTGGACAAGGGCAAGGTGAATCAACTGCTCTGCATGTGGTTGAACCATACATTACTCAAAAAGAAATGTCTCCCCTGTATGTCAGCATTGTGACACTCATCAGGAAGTTACATCAACTCACACATGAGCCACAAAACTCTGTGTTGTGAGCATTTCAATCTCTCACTGGTTGCTACATAGCAACTGTTGTCTCTGGAAGCTGTGAGGTGGGGGTTTCACAGAGCACAGCAGTGGGAGCCAGATGGTAAAGTGTAGCTTGTGCTCATGTTATTTTCATGTTTTATATTCTCCTTTTAACTGAGTGGTGCACATGTCTTCTCAGATGTGGGAGAAGGCCATTGAGCTGGGCAAACAGCTGGCCAAGATGCACGAGAGCCACATGTTTGACTTCATGGAGCTGAGCCAGCTGCTGGTAAGTGGATGTGTACATTGTAATTCAGCCCTACAAACAAAACACTGTCTCTCCTAAAACTTCTAAAAAGTCTGCTTCATAAACTGATATGATAAAATGCAAATGATTTTGGTGTTAGTGCCTCATTAATACTAATTTAAATGAGTCTGGTGGTTAGAATTGTGTGCCAGCTTGTTGCAGACTTGTTGAAAGAACAACTCAAAGAAGATAATTGTGTGTTAACCTGTTGGTCCAACTCACTGCATCGCAGATTGTGTCTGGTGATTTTGTGAAGACTGAAGAAATTAGGAAGAATTGATTTAAAAAGTTTTTTGGCATTCGTTATTACCTAGAATTTAACCTCTAAAAGTTATTTTAATGACTATTTACATTGTAGATTCTCACTGAAGGCATCAAAACTATGAATGAACACACATGGAGTTATGTGCTTAATTAAAAAAAGATTAAATAACTGAAAACATGTTTTATTTTCTAGTTTCTTTTTTAGCATAAAAGCTATAAACTATATAGAAATGAACAAAGCAAGTGTTACATCCCCTGTTGGTTTGTGAACCCCAGGTCACTGCCCAATGTGTATGAGACCCGACTGCAGACCTGTCAGTCAAGCTAACCACTGCTTAAATATTCTTCTTTTTGAAGCCTAATATCTACTTAATAGTGATTTTTTTTCAGATGAATAACCAGATCACTGAGAAGAAGAGTTGACTTTAACTATTGAAACCAGAATGACTTGTGGGAAAAATGTATTGACTGAGTATTTCATGATTGAAAATTATGATTTTTGAATTGAAGTCCATTGGAACCAGCGTCTAGTGGCTGTTGAGAGTATTTTGCTTTTTTCCACATAAGCATTGGTGTCATTTGTGAGCCCTTTGTGCTTCATCCATTTTTATATACAGTCTGTTGTAAAACTGTAGTCAAAATCCTTATTGGATACTCACATACTTGACGAATAAAGCTGGTTCTGATTCTGATGTACTGCAGCTCACCATCTTCTTTGTCCTCTGTCACAGAAAAAACAAGCCCAGTTCTATGAAAACATAATGCATGCGATGCGGCCACAGCCAGAATACTTTGCTGTTGGATATTATGGCCTTGGATTCCCCTCTTTCCTCAGGGTGAGAAAATGATTACCTGTTTCAATAAATAAAGACTTAGAGGAAACCCTCATGTGTCTGTGCTTATGCAAGGAGCTTGAAAAATTTCTAGGGACAATGTGCAGTAATGCCGATAAAGGTTATTGGTTTTTTGACGACACAAGAGACTGTCATAATTAATACAGCACCGTCCAAGTGTGTCACAAGTGCACCGCTCCTTTATTATAGAAAATAAGCTTGATCATATTTGTTCCTTTTTTCTAATGAGTTTTCATTTGGTGTGTTGCACACTGAAATCTTCTGCTGCAGAACAAGATGTTCATCTACCGAGGCAAAGAGTACGAATGGCTTGAAGACTTTAGTTTAAAGCTGCTCTCTCAGTTTCCCAATGCAGTCCGGATGACCAGCACGGCGCCCCCTGGAGAGAACATCAGCAACTCCCCTGCACAGTGTATCCTTATATGAACACTTTTATCCACATTAGTGCATGCGTGAACAGCGAACATTGGCATTAAATTTGGTGCACAGATTCAGGATCAGATGTTTGCGATCAGATGTTTGCGACTCCTTAGTTTTTAAGTGGAGGTGGCACAAACCAAAACTTGGGCTTATGTAAAAAAAATACCTGAAAAAAACCTGATTTTGAATGAGGCTGTTTTTTATTAATTAGCAAATGTTAGCATGCTAAGATGGTACATCTTTGCTTAACATTAGCATGTTAGCATTGTTATTGAGACAGAGGTACACTCAGGTTAGCATTTAGCTCAAAGCACTGCTGTGTCTAAGTAAATGGAGTACATTTATATATTTCTTGATTTCTTTCAGCTTCTTTCTTGACCTACGCTAGGTCCCAAAACGCTTTACAAGGCATCTCATTCACCCATTCACACTCACACAAACACACACCAATGACTACTGAGCTGCCATGCAAGCATAACTTAGGGTTCACTGTCTTGCCCAAGGACACTTTGACATGTGGACAGGAGGAGCTGGGGATCGAGACCACAACGTTACAATTCATAGACATCCCACTCTACCACTGGCCATAAGTACAGCCTCACAAACCAGGGCAGGAAGCACTCAGTTTTATTTGACAATTACACATTTGAAAAAAAAAAAAAAAAAAATCGGATTAAGTGTAATTTGTTTTACTCTCTGCTCCTCCACACACTGTTCTTATCCTCAACTGAACTTCACAGACATCCAATGCTTTACTGTCAAGCCTGTTCTTACAGTGCCGCACCAGTTTAAAGACAAGGGGGTTCCAGAGCAGATATTAAAGTGCGTAACAGAACACTTAAAGGCTGATTTATTTTCTCGTGAATATCCTGGGATTTATGGTTCTCTGGGCAAACCGTTAACTCAGTGCTGTCCTTTGCTGTACTCTTGCAGCTATTATAGAACCAATGAAGTGGACCAGTTCCAGTATTCCAGGCCCTTCAGGAAAGGTGAAAAGGACCCAGACAATGAATTTGCAGTGAGTATTTTTTAGATTTACTTTAAAGCACTAAATTCACGTGTTTAACACACACACTCACAACAAACATAAAAAAAAGCAAAAACAACCCCTTGTATGCACGTACCTCATTCTGAAGATTAATAAAGTCATGGAAATGCCACCCTTGCATATTTCATTGATATTTATTTCCCCCTACAGACCATGTGGATCGAGAGAACAACTTACATCACTGCCTATCGCTTCCCAGGGATTCTCAAATGGTTTGAAGTCAAATCTGTCTCAGTGGTAAGAAACATCCTCAGTGTTCAGACTGTATTGTTCTTCTTCCACAGTTTTTTTCACTTGTAGCATTCTTCATACATGTGTAATTCTTCATGTGCAGGAGGAGATCAGTCCTTTGGAGAACGCCATAGAAACCATGGAGATGGCCAATGAAAAGCTGAGTAACCTGGTGCAGCAGCAAGCCTGTGATCGCTCACTGTCCATCAACCCACTGTCCATGATGCTGAGCGGCATTGTCGACCCCGCCGTCATGGGCGGCTTCTCAAACTACGAGAAGGTTCGGCTTTTTCATGCTAATACCACAGTCTTTCCACAGAGTGCAGTTTTTCAAATAGGCAAACAAATAAATGGCGTTATTTAATTGGGTAATCTTATTAGGATGGGAGTCTTGAAGTAACCTTGAAACAAATGAATATAAAAGCACAACAAACAGACAAAATAATCACAAGCCTCAATGGAAAACTCATAAAAATGTTGAATGCTAATTGCTGACAAGGACAGCTATAACATGCTGATGTTGAGTTGGTTCATTGTTTGCTAAGAAATGGTTTGAAAGGCTGTCAGAGCCACAACTTTTCACTTCTATTTACTATAGACAGCAACAGCAACCACGAGGTGAGAGAACTGGAAATTGTACAAACAACAAAAAAGATGGTTGCAAAAGGTCAGTAAGTGCCGTGCTGTTGACATGGCTACAGATGAAACTTCAGTGCTTTTTGTCATTAATTGCATTTGCACAGTACTAGAAAGCACTCTTTAAATCCATTATGCAGGAGTACAGACCATGAAAAATAGTTGAATTGTATTGGTTAAATCCAATGTATCTGCTGAATCGGGTTCAGGTTTTATGCACAGTTTTTGAAAATAATATAATTCAACCAAACCACACTAATGACAAAATGCATAAATACCACATACAATTGCAAACATAATGAATGAATTTGTAAACTGCTTCTTTATTGACATGACTTCTGGCTGCCCTCTACCTGTTGTGAACAACAAAGATGTATTGATACAGGAACCACTGTGACCTGTTTTTCACGCTGCAGTAACCTGCTCATTGTTGCTTGCAGCTCTAGTTTATATGCTTGAAAAGCTGCTTTATTTTCATCCTGTTTTTATCCTCTGTAGGCGTTCTTCACAGACACCTACATCCAAGAGCATCCAGGTGACCACGAACGCATCGAAGTCCTTAAACACCTCATTGCCCTGCAGGTAAATCCTTCCGCTGTCATTGTCATTGACACTGGCTTCAAGCGGTGCACATTTCGTGACACTCAAGTGCTCCTCTCTCCCTCCAGATCCCTCTCTTGGCAGATGGAATTCGCATCCACGGGGAGAAGACGACGGAGCAGCTGAAGCCCTTACACAATCGTCTGGTTACTTGCTTCCAAGACCTTCGGGAGAAAGTGGAGAAGCATTATGGCGTCATAACCTTGGTGCGTTGCCAACTGCAAACTCAATTTAATGTAAGAGGGTGCCAACTTAAGCTATTGGCCCTCTTGCCTTGCTATCAAATACTTCTCATTCAAAGCAGAGTGTACATTATATTAGCGGAGGACCATAAATCTTCCTTTAGCCAGTCTATTGCGACCCGTGTTTTGCCTGTCATTGTGTTCCTCCCCTGCCAAGATTCCCCCGATGATGCTTAATCCCATTTGTGTGTCCCAGCCGTGCTCTCTCACTGAGAGGAAGAAGAGTCGCGTGGGCTCGGTGGTGATGCCCTACATCCTGTCCTCCACCTTGCGTCGCATGTCCACTGTCTCAACCCTCTCCAACGCCTCCTCAGGCCTCTCGAGCGGCTCTGCATCCTCAGACGGACCCTCATGCATTTCCTCCCAAGAGTCAGTGCCTGCAGCCCCTCTCCCTGCTTTCCTTTGTCTACCTTTCCACCCACCCTGTCTGAGTCTCAGTTCACGAGAGACTGATTTATTTTTTTCTCTGTTCAAACGGCAGAGCTGTGTTTGTTATTCTGATTGTACATCTTCTGCATCTTTTTCTTTGCCTCTAATCATTTACAAACAGTTCCTTGTTGTCCTGTCCCAGCGATCGCAGGGCGTCTGTTCTGTCCCGCTCAGAGGAAGACAACAGGATTGCCAGAAAGAACAGGAAGGAGTGGAGCGTGAGCAAATCCCAGGTGTTACTGGAGAGGCCGTCGGATGCAGATGAGGTTCGGAGTATTTCTCACATGCGTCTTTTACTATTTTTATTTCCGTTTAAAACATACTGCGCTTTTACTCCAGTGATTATATAAACCGCTTAGAAGAACATATCATTCTAATGTGAAGTTTTTGCTATTCAGTTGGGAATTGGGAGCAGCTTCATTGTACTTCACTGTTTTACATGGAAACCTGTTTTTTTATTTTCTTTCTTTTATTCCAGACTCCTCCAGAGAAGCAGCAGAGACCCAAGAGTTTACAATTAGGAGACCGGCGGCTTACCTTGTCCTTGTTCCAGGGTGTTTCATCCCAGCTCAGCCTGTCTAACCCTCTCAGCCCGCTGCCTCCCTCTCCACACACACCACACACTCCACGCAGCTCCAGTATGTAACAAAAAACTACCACTCCTGACAAACACTGCGCTGCATGTCATCATTTTATTTTCTCTTAAAAATATGCCTTGCACACAGAATATGGAGGAGTATCATGTCTACTAACCCTGCGTAAGCACATTCTGGTCTGTAGCCCTAATCAGGTCACACACACATTCACAGATGCATGCGGTCTGAAGTGCTTTTATTTTCTCTCTCCTGTGGTAGGTTATTCATCACTTCTCAGCGACAATGATGCCAATACCATTGACACCCCAGGGACTCCCCCACCCATGCCTCCGAAGAAACACCCGCATGAGATTGACAACCCCGGGTTCTCTTCAGAGGTACATCTGCTCCGAAAAAAATAGCACATCCTTACTAATGCATATTTAATGGCGTGTAAACGCTAAAATATTCCGTTTTTATTTATATTTGAAGTCCTGTCTCTCCTCACAGTTCACTCCTCCGCTACCAATGAAAATTGAGAGCAAGCCTCCTCCACCGCCTCCGAAGACGCGCAAGTCAATGTTCCCAGCATATGATCACACCCCCCAGTAAGGCTACACCTACGCAGAGGCCTTAAAGTTTGACTAATTCTTTGAGTTGGCTGTGATAAAAGCACATCTTCATTTGTGGCACTGTGGAAATGCCACAGTAGGGTACATAATGCAGGACCAGATACGTGGGATGTATGCAAGATTTTCAGCGGGAAAATTTTTCGTCCTGACGCAACTCGCATATAATTCCAAGCAGCCCTTTTATCTCAAGTTTTAATTTTTGTTTTGTTATTAAGCTGCAAGGAAGGACGTGTGTGGGGTTACAGTCATATGAGGGTACTACTGGGCCAAAATGAAAGTATGATTTTGTGAACAGCCTTACATTTGGTGGGGTTTTTTAAAGGTTATGAAAACCTTTTTTTGGCGTATTTTCTTAATCACTCACAGGGAAAAGGAATGATTTATGTTGAAATGTAATATTTGTTTTATGTGTGTATAGAGTGACACTGGATGACTCATTTCCCCTCTAGCTGTTTACCAGCACTCCATATTTGAACAGGAAAAGGTGCATTACATACGTGTCAAACTTGATCAAGAGCAGGGAATACTATGTACAGAATGTAACTGTTAGTTTGTTATGTTGTCGTTTTTTGTTCGTCGATGGCTTTCAGTCGTTTTTATGATCAAAGTAGTTTTTGTAAACCACAGAAACACTGGATGGCATTTTGAATGTGGTGCCGATTGTGCATTTGTTTTGATGATTATGATGAACCAAATAATATAACTGATGCTTCCATGTTGATGAAAGTACAAAAATTAGTTTGCCATTTTAATAAATATGCTTATTAAGACAGGAGACAACTGATCCCACGCTCCTGTCTGCACCTTACATCTGGAGCTTGCAAGTTAGCTTAGCATAGCAGTGGATGGGAGGCAACAACATCCATGTAGCAGCACCTCTCGTGCTCAGTTAATACGTTGCATCTGGTTAATGAATTTAAATGAGTTGATTTCACAAGGGGTTATGTGTAGCTGCCTGTCCACCACAGAAGACTCCACCAAAATCTTCTGTAAGAAATAATCTACCACATCACCTCCTGTCAAACATTTCAAACAGATCAAAGCCAACTTGTGAATTAGCAAACTTACCAGTTGCTAGAATTGTGTCACCGTCACACACAAACAAGCTAGCTTTTTCCTGTCTATATGCTAAGCTAAGCTAACCTGCTGCTGCTGTATGTTTATTGTACAATTTGATAATGGTATGAATCACGAATCAACTCTTTACTCCTGTCAAAAAAAAAGTAAATAAGCATATTTTACAAAATTTTACTCTAGTCCTACATGCTGTATGGTACAAGCATAACTGCCTCTGAAGCTCACTTTGATATTCCAGGTGATGGTGGATTTTCTTTTTCTTTTTTTATCAGCTCATAAATTATTGCTGTTCATTGAATTTATTATTTCTGCAGTTTTGCACACCCAGTGTGTACAGAGATGGTTTATTTTTAAATGCAGTGTAGATTTTTAGTATAATTTCAACAATCTGCTTCCCTGTGCGCTGTCTACAGTTTTTAAAAAAGAAGCAATAACATTTATGTGCCTTCAGAGTGCTACACATCTATGCATGTAAGGTGAAAATGATCATTTTGAATCAATAATTAAGCTGTCAGTATTTTAGTTGTATTTTTAGATTTTAAGTGTTTTACAAGGGATTAGCTTCTTTTGTACAGAACACATTCCCTAACAAGCAAAGAGATTTTATACAAACAGTGCCTCACAAGATATATA
>OOFC01000529.1:9254-29638 GCA_900323345.1 Pseudochromis fuscus
GCAATTTTTTTTTTTTTTTTTTTTTTTTGCTGCTGCTGCTGCTTCCCTTCGTAACTTTTAATTATGTCTGTGCAAGATGTGTGTATATAAATTGATTGGCTGTGCATGTCTGTATTAAGACACCACAGGGACACAGACACAAGTTGTAATGATCTGCCTCAGGTTTTGTGTTTTCGTGCAGCTTCATTATACAGCTGAAAGTTAACAAAAATGCCATTTCCGTCGAATTAAGCCCTCTACAGTTGACAGGTCAGAAATTATTCACTAATAATTTCTCGGTCCCACTAAAATGCCTCCAGGTTTACCAGTGCACCGAAACTGCAGTGGTATGTAGAGATCTATTATGTGGCATATATTTAAGGTGCGCTGCACAGAGAGGCCTGCAGGACCAAAGAAGAGAGAGTCCATTGTCTCTCCATGTCACAGCCACTGTCCACATCCCCTCCTAATTGTATCTCATTAGAATAGAGATGTGAATTTCTCTAACATTAGACTCTCAGATTAAGATCTCAATTAGAGGAGGGAATCTGTCTGCCTGTTTAAAATTAATCACTATTCATATTCATGTATTTCCATATCCTCCTTTCCCTGCAATGGTTCACTGAATCTTGAGGCTTTAATGCCCAGGCCTAATTGACCGCAAACCTCTCCAATGGTTTTCTTAATGGCCTCGTGCTTTCTCCTGAATCTGTTTTCAGAGGGGAATCTCACAGCTTCTATAAAGCTACTGTTTGCTTTTATTAGTGCGTGTTTACCTAAGGCCTTAAAATACATATTAAGTAAGCTACTTAAAGGCTGTGTTTAGAGCTCTAGGAACTCTGCAAGTCACTCTGTGTGTTTACGTGGTATCTTATGAGGGTTTGAGAGAAAATCATTCATAACGGCCTGATTTTTTTACATGTAAATACTTCAGTCTGTTTTTTTCAATGTGTATATTTGAAGGGGAAAGTATTACTCTAATGCAGCGTGGGGGAATGAAAAGCAGCACTTCATTGTACTGAAAGCAGCTAAATCCCTGATAAAAAAAACTGAAATAAATAAGTCAGAATATGACATTTTCACAGAAGATCATTATTTGTTAAATACAGACATACTGTATCTGTGCAGTGAGTCAAACACTGTAGACTAAGAAACAACAGTTTGCAGCATCTATACTTACAATATAGATGTGTTGCCTTGTTTTAACAAGATATGCAGCCCTGTTAGTGGCTGTGAGAAACCCGATGTAAACACAACAGTGTGGACATGCTCACTGTCATAGCATACAGATATTTGGCAGATATAACATTCGTCATATTCATCTTTCCACAGCATGTTAGCATGACTTTCATTTCATGATTACTGAATACAAACATAGACTGTATATCAAACTGAACAAAACAACCTGGGAGAAAGTGAGGCCGATGCGGACGTGCAAAAAAAGTGCAATTCTTCTGACAGTCACTAGGTGCTGACTCCAAAAAACTCTGGCTCCTACTGACTGCAATTCAAAAATCCTCATATTTGATGATGAAATACTCAGTCAGTGCATTTTTTCCACAAGTCGTTCTGATGTCATTAGTTAAAGTTAATTCTTCATATTAATTATCTATTGGTCCATCTGGAAAAAAAAAAAGTCATTTGGTAGCTATCGTTCTTCAAAGCACATGGTTAGTTTGATCGACAGGTCTAGTAACCAATGAGACCAACCCTCAACTTGAACCTCATACAAATTGGAAACAGGGACCACATGCAAACTGCACACAGAAAAACCCAAACCAAGATCCGAACCCAGAACCTGAGCTTGAGTCTCATAAACCCTGGACAGTGTCCTTGGCTTCATGAGTCAGACTCACTCCCCGTTTCATATCCAAATATAGTCCAAGAAATATGCTCCAAGAAATCATCATGGCGATGCTCAGATGCTGATCTCCTGGCTTCAAAATGACTCCACAAACAAACAGGTGACCACTATATACTTACATTCTATATACAGTCCATTAGTACAACTGAGGCTGAGGAAAATGCTAATAATTTAGCTTTTTTTTAACTGATAACAATTATGTGCTTTGTCTTATTGTTGACTTGAATGAATGTGCCAGAGGAAAAGATCTGGAGGTGTATGGTTTCTGGAAGCTGTGAATGCACAAAAATTGTAGTCTGAATAATCAAATTCTTGGAAAATCTTACCAGCTGGTGGCACTATAGGTGAAAGGTCAGGACTGAAGTCATTAGACTTGCAATGCTCTTCCAACATTACTTGTCAAAATATATCCTTTAAAACAACAAATGTCAATTTATCCTCTTAGGAAACGGGAATACCCGTATGGCAATAAATACATCTGATAGTTGCTGAGATATAGTCTGTCCAGCTGAGACAAATGATTACAGACCAACAATCATATATCTGAGTTTCTGTTACCTGCTTTAATCTGATTCTTCACAATATCCCAGTGTCTTGTGTGCATGTAAATGTGTTTAAGTGTAGAATAATGTGGATGATATTACTGGTCCACAATGATTTGTGAACTACATGTAACGTGGGGGAGCAGAGCATCAACAGTACACTGTATAGCTGCACTGTTAACTGGCAGGGTTTTAATTTTTTATCTCTTTGCACTTCCAGTAGCACTGAGGCTGGAGGAAGGGAAGGGAAATGTGAGGAGGAGTTTATAATCACAGTTGGGAGCGAGCTGCTCTTATTGCTTCTCACCTCTTGCCAGCTCACCGGATCAATTGTGTTGGACCTCTGGAGACCACAGCAGCTGCTGACAGAGTCACTATACTTGTAGCTTATCAAGTGTTTGTGCGTATTGATTGCACGGGTGCACGGAGAGGTTGCAACAAACCCATCGCCCTGCTTGCAGCTCCAAAGTCTTTATAGTAATGCCATTTTCAGTCCTCAGATCTCTGCTGCCTCCACCCAGCCATCTTTGCACACTTCCACCTGGGCATAGACGCAAGAAAGTGATGGAGGAGGCCTGGGCTTGCTGAGAGGGAGTCAGAAAATAGCCTTATTGCAGGCAGAATGAAAATACTTTACTCTGGGGAGGTGTGTGACCATAAGGGACAGTCTGAATTGGACACCTCTGCAGAGGTGTGAAGTAGAGTTTTTGTGTCTTTCCACAGATAGGAAGGGGAAAGGAGGTTATGGTGGGTGTGAGGAGGGTGGATTATGTGGCTGTAATAGTGCACAGGGAGTAAATAGACCAGGGGAAAGGAAGAACTCAGGAGACTGTCACCAATTGTCACCACAAGTCGCCTAGCTTTTGTATTAATTTTCCCTTTTGTTGTGCCTGGGGACCAGGGTGAGAAATCATCCACCTATAAATAGATCTATATGTGTGTGTGTGAGGGAGACCGTGTGTGGATGAAAGTGTTTTTCTGTACATAACCCATTGTGATGAAGTGCCTTACAACCATAGCTAGGGGCCAGGGTCTTTTAACCAGCGTGCAGTAGGGTCTATAGTAGTTGTAGGCTGTCGCTGTGAATACAGGGCTGAATGAACATCCTGTCTTCCTTTCATTATTCACCACTGCTCCACAGCCATATCTCACGTCTTTCCCCTGAGGGGGAGGTGTGCTGTCACCGATTCTTACTGCTGACAAGACTACAGCTTTTTTCCGTCTTAGAATCAGTAGTTTCTTTAAATGAGAGTCAGGTATGTTCAAAGGAGAAATCCACCCCTGGATGGTCAGATTAGGTAATCTTCAATGCTCAGATCATCCCCTTGTGAAGTGTTAGTGGAGTGTAATTTAATTTCTGTGCGTGCACACTTCCCCTCAAGCTACCTCGCGATCTTCTACTTTAAGTGAGGATTTCCTGCATTAAGAATGACTTTGAACGACAATGAACAAGACTAATGCCAGGCTAGCAGCTCTGTGAGGTTGTTCAGCTACGTGTTAACATCTGAATGTTAGCGTCATCACAGTGACAGTCCAGCTTGTTAGCATGTGCGGCTTGACAACCAATTCATTTTGCAGGTGTTTTTCATAAACCAACTATTGAGCGAATTAAACAGAAAAGTTTAATTTTAATGCATCAGTAGAGTCATTGGGTGGCACTGTCTGTGAACCATGTAAATACAGTAGACATGAGTTTGTGCCAAGCTGCCTTGTAGGTTTCAAGCTTTTATCCTCAAAACTTTAGATGTCAAACTCAAGGTTGCATGGGAAAACTCAGGGGATCGCCGAGGTCAGTGTGCCTCATCCTCCGGTGGCTGTGAATATCCAGGCCAGGTTTCATGGTGATCCGTCTCACATCTGGAGAGTTTTTTCAGTCTGGACCAAAGGGGCAAACGCACATCGTCATGCTGAGAGCCACACGGATAGAGTGGTTTCACCACCTCTAAAATTAAACAAATACACAGAAAATGTGGGGTGTAAGGATAATGGTGGTGTTGTTTTTTAACAAAGGTAAATGCTCATAGGTTAGTTGTTGTCTATGTAACATTAGGTATTAACAGATCAGAGCAGTGGACCAGGATTATATTTAGTGGAAGTACAAAGTTGTAGAGGAGCTCTTATTTTCTGAATCATACAGACACACAATAGACAAGCAGAAATTTCTCAGCAAACTAATTACACATTTTCATTTCTGTTTTGTTCATGTATTGACTATAAATAGCTAAGTATCTCTCAAGCATCTTGAATTTCTTTTTCTCCAAACAGTTATAAGAGTAACCTTTTTAGTGATGTAGAATTTTTTTTTTTAATTTTGTGACAGTGACCATTGACCTTGAGCTAGGTGAACAGCTGGATCAGTCAGTGGGAGAATGGTGATAGAAGGATTTAAGTAAAAAGTAGAGAAACTAATAAATGTGCATGTTCAAGACTCAGAGTCGTCTGCAGGGAAGTGATTCACTGCTTTACTTGTGTCTAGTGCAGAACATTTGTGAGAATAAAATCTCTGACCACCTGGATTTCAAACAGGGAGTCCAGATACAGTCCACACTGTCTACAAATTCAATTCTTTGATTGGATCTTTTGATCCTTTAATGCACAGTTCTCTGCAGACGTGCTGGAGTACATGGAGTTGTGTTGAAGTTTGCCTTTTTATG
This sequence comes from Pseudochromis fuscus, assembly GCA_900323345.1. NCBI lineage: Eukaryota > Metazoa > Chordata > Actinopteri > Pseudochromidae > Pseudochromis > Pseudochromis fuscus. The sequence continues at coordinate 14,294 of OOFC01000529.1, forward strand.
TGTATATTCCTCTTCTGCCTGCCTTGCCTCCATGTGTTTTCCTAGAATTTCTTTACTCCCAACCTCTTTTAGTGAACTCCACAGGATACTCAGCATCCAGCTGAGATTTAGAAACTGGAGGAAAGAGGAGTGAATCTAACACGGGCGATAGAAATGGCAGGATCCTGTGTAAGATGATGCTTCTTTCAAATGTAAGTAAAAAAAAGCTGGCTGTCACAGGGAGATCTGATCTCTTTTACTCTTGTGCTCAGTTGTGTAAAACATGAATCGCGTGTTGACAAAATAAAATGAACAAAAAATATCTAAAGTTTTGAGGGAACTCTACCTAAATCCAATGAGTGCTACTAATATAGAGGCTGAAAAATGTTTGAAATCCATTTTGGTTGCTGTAAGAAATAGTATTTCCACAGTGTGCTCCTCAGAAATAAGAAAAAAATCAACTTGGTGGTATTGGACTCAGGAGGTTGCAGGATAGACTCGTGCACATCCACCCCTCAGCCGACACAGTTTAAATTTTATCCATGCAGCTTGACAAACAATACAGTGCATCTCTGACAAAGCAGAGAATAGAGTGAGGTACAAAATGTCGCCTCTGTCCAGGTCAGTCTCAGCTCAGATCTCTTGGTATGTGCTGTGGTTTTACTCCTCGACTTTGTGAGGCTGCTGCCTGGTGTGAGTGTCTCCTGTCTCTTTCTCTGCCTCTGAGCTGAACACAAACGCAGAGATGACACATGAAAGAAGAACCAACCTCAGATCTTTGAACATTGCTTCCTGATGTTGTGTCTTTCAAGACACATCTGGAAATTGAGGATTGTTTATGCTCGGTGTGTTTGTCAGACCTGAGAGGACAGAAAACATTTCATATACAAAAAGCTGAAATACTCAGCGTGGAGCTTTCTGCTGTAGCTATGGTAAAGTTACTCTGTGGCTGTATACTGTACTATAGTTCTAAGTGATGCAGTAAATCAAGCTCCAGGGGTTTTGTTATCGATGTTTACTTTGCTCTTATTGGTGTTTCTACTAGAGGAGGGACATACTGTGTATTTACAGAGCAGCTGCCATAGAGGTCAAAGACACTACCAAGCCCCACGAGACCCTCCCCTACTTCTATCTGTTCCTATGTCCTGGAGTCTGGACCGACTCATGCACACAAATACACACCGATTTAACTCAAAGACACACTCACAGTGAACAATTTTACCCAGACAACTCTCCCAATCACTACTGATTTACCCTGAGCTGTAATTAGATCACCATCTAATGAACTTCCTAATTAAAGTGTCTTTAGCAAGAGTAGTTTCTTGCTTTAAAATGTTTGCTTTCTTGAACAGGAAATACTTTTAGGTCGAAGTAATAACAAGTATAATGACCATTGTCCATATATAGCAACTGATCTAAATCAGATTGTGCTCCCTGCAATCTGTTTTCACTTGGTTGGATATTTAAAAATCATTTTGGACATCGACTGTCACCTTCGAAGACTCGTGAAGATTATGAAACTCATCTTTATTGTTACTGTTGCAATTACAGCGCTCCCGAGGGATTGCTTGATGAACAGTAATAAAAAATGTGGCCCTTTTATTGATTCAGCAGGGAATTACTGCTTGTATCCTCCAATGAAGGTAAAAGGTCAGTCACAGAGTAGCACCCCAGGGAAGTAAGAGATTCAGGGAATTGGTCAAGGGCACTTCAGCAGAACTGATGCTTGAACCTGTGTCCTTTGTCACATTTCACCACTATGTCACTATGTCTTACTGAAGCTTCCTCAAATGTAAATACTGCTTACGTTTCAGCTAAATCTTTTTAAAATGCATAATTTATCTCTTAATGAGCAGAAATGATCACAGTCATGATAATTTCTTCAGATTTTACAGGTCAGTTACAAAATGACTGAACATTACACAGATTAAGTAACAGTTTTTCTTTTCTAACTGAAAGAAGAAGCTTCTTGTTTGAACACATAAGCAGATAAGATTTTTCCTATCTAGACTAAACATTGCATAGAGCTCTATTGTGTCACAGTGTATATCGTCTGAGTTGTCATATGTCCCCAACAGTTTGATGGGGATACATGTTACTTGTCGTTTTTATTTTCTATTGAACCATTAACATGTTGAACCAAACTGAATCCTCTCCGGTTTGTCTAAGTCTCACACTCAATGCAAAGTTTTAACCCCATACAGTTGTGAAATTAGTAGTTTTTGGTTGACATTTGAAGCTGTATATCTTTAAAAGAATATATTTCACACCTCCAGTGTATGGAGGTTTTTATTTTGTGATTAAATTTTTATTTTTTTACCCTACGGTCCTAGAGCGTGTCTTCTGTTTTTTCAGGTAGGAGTTTTATTCTTCAGAATTAGGTTAGTGTAATTTTTATGAGAAAATTACCAGAGGTTTATTTTGTTACTGCTATCAATCACTTCGCCTCCACTCATTTAAATGTAACATGTTTAATAGGCAAAACACTCCAGTGCTACAAGATCATTAATTATTAACAACTGAGGTTGCATAACAGAGAGGGAAGGGCCAGCGCTGACAGTGACCCATTTTGTCGAGCCATGTGAAGGTTAAGAAAAGGTAATGGTCTGTGGAAGGATTGTTTTAGTGGTGCTAATACCCACAGTTTTTTATGTACTTGTTGGCTCTTTGCCCAGGACGATGTATCAGTCCTGAGAGAATAAGTTTGACTGTGATGATCACAGCCTTTGCGTTTGCTCTGAGGCAGCAGGCCAGGAACAACTGACCTGTTTTCAGACCGCTCAGTCTCATCTGCCTCCGTGTCCTGCAGGAGAGCACGTCCTAGTCCCAGCAGCTCCAAGTCACAGACGCAGGTTAAGTGGATGCACGTTGACTCCATGATAAGCTATAGGGAAATATATGGCGTCCAATCAGACGGCGGACATGGAGGCAGAGTCCAGGAAAGGGCAGCTGAAGGAAAGGGAACATCTTGCTTGTCATATAATTAAAACATTCAAGCCAGGAGCGAGTTTTGATTATGACAAGACAGTTAATCTGTCTGCTATTACTTTATTCATTTCCCCTGCGAGAGGAAGTATAGATTACTGGTCAGAAATGATTGCATATCATTGTTCAATAAGAGGTGTTTTTTTTTCTCCTTCTGCTGGATGTTAGATGAGACGGCAGCGGTGATTTATGTGGGTGAGAAACAGAGAATAAACAGAATTCACAAGCTGGAAAGAGCCTCGATTTCAACCTGTTTTACAGAAACTTAGAGCAACATGTGGCAGTGACTTAGCTGCAGACATGACTACTAATATTATGGTCTCCCCACCCTCCCATTGGTGCTGTTGCAATTTCCGTCAAACTCCCTACTCTCACATCTTATTATCTATATTAGCTGTGGAAGATTTAGCACTTGATGGAAATTTTAAACATCTTTCGATTTTCCATAGGAGTGAACAGAAGTATGTCATTGTCAGAGGAAATGATGACAGTTGCCAGCAGATTTAAGCAGCTGTAATTAAGCACTAAGCTATAATTAATGCAGCAAATAAATGAATTAAATATATGATTAAAGGGAAAGAAATCAAATCAATTAAAGGAGGTTTTTTTATGTGTGTAATTTTTGATAAATGTCAACTGAGACGCAAAAAGGCAAAGCTCTTAATATTCACTTGAAAAGGTTGTATAGCAGTTTAGTTAATATGGGTTGTGCACTGAATACAAAGACAAATGGAGTTGGAGTCAAGTATGTATAAATTACCATCTAGTTTGCAGTTGTTCATGTCAACAATCGAGGGAGTGAGGGGGGGGGGAAAATAACCTTATATTCACATGTAGTGTCACACAGTTCTTTGAAATAGATCAAAGGGCAACACTGTGGATATCAAAAGAAATGGGAAGTGAGATGAATATTATAACCACAGGTTTAAACATTGTGAAATACCTGCAGGGAGGGACGCAGCTGAATAAACATCTCAGTTTGGAGACAGTCTGGTGGGAAGGTGTGAATAAAGGGTTTTTAAAACTCCGTGACATATTGCAAAATACATGAACAGCCACAAGTCAGAGTCTGACAGCTGCGAGGATTGTGATTGGAGTTGAGATTTTACAGGATTAGGGGAAAAATACATCGGAGTGAACAATATGACATGAATTACTGGTATAGATCCATCTTTGCCTCAGCTGGGAAGACTATATAAATCAAATATGTCTTTTCAAAGTGGTTTAAATTATTATATAGTTTATATTAATCAAGTAAAATAGAGGAGCGTTGATGTTTATTGGTAGTTGTACAGGACAGTGCAGATACATTTGGATATGTGTGTGTTGCTCTTATAAAATATAAAAGATAAGGTGACAAAATAAAAAAATCACAAAGGAGTATTCATCATAAAAAATACATACTTTCTAAATTATAAAAGGAGACACTGTAAAGTAATAAAAAAAGTACACTAACAATGATAAGCATGCAATAGGTAGCAATTATATGCCACATGAATCCCAAGGTCCATAATTAAAAATTGTGCAGTAAACTAGATTAGTGACAGCACACAGCACCATAATGCATAATCCAGTGTTTCTCCGGTGGCCCTGCTTAGCTGCACATGTTTAAGTAATAGTCAAAGCAGCTTTATTACCTTCAGGGCAGATGAAATGTTTTGAGTTTGTAGAAAAATGTCCTTTGTAATTTCCTGTCTTGAAGGCAAACAATCTGCACAGTGAGGTCTCACACTGTCTTCCATGGCGGCGGCGGCGGCGGCGGCGGTGCGAATATTTAGGCTTTCATTTCTCCCAAAGATAATAGGAGGTCATTTCCTGTATTATTCACTTAAATCACCTGCTGTTGTCAAATGAAAACCCGCAGCTCCTCCCGGCACAGAGGGGCTGACGGCTTTCACCAGGAGAGAATACTGCAATTATGAACAAGCTGCAGTTTTAACAAGGTAAATGTTTGTGTCAGTAATGCACACGTAGATCGGTACACATCGTTCTCACATGCTCGTTTTTGTTGTTGTTGTTGTTGTTGTTGTTCTCTCTTCTCCGTTACAGCATCCCTTGAAGACGTGTGTGAGTGTGTGTGCCTACACTACAGTGAACTGTCTTTGTCTCGTATTCCCTGCTCATTATCGGAGCAGGTTCAAGGAGATGGGCCCTCATTTGCATAGGCAGCCTCGGGGCTGGAGGCTCTGTGTGTAGCAGCCAGGTGATTCATAGCAGCTCCTACAGTCTTATTTTGCAAGGATTAGATTAAAACCAGTCAATCAGCCCAGATCACCCTGACCCACAGGAAAATGAGCCAGGGGAACAGCTATCCAACTTTTATTTATTTATTTTATTGTCTTCCTCTCTTTCCCTCTTGGAATAACTCTTTTTTTTTTTTTTTGTCACGCAGCCATGACAACATCGCGAGTCTGTGCATTGGTTTAAATTTAGAGACGAGACATTTATGAAATTCTCCGAACATTCACACAGCGACGAGGAAGCGCAGCGCGAGCATAAAAATTCAAATAAGGAGAGTTACATTGTGTAATATATTCTTTTAAAATGTGAGATCTGTCTGTTAACACGTCCATGTGGGGAAGAATGTGTACAAGAAAACCACCAGGAATACTCAACAATGAAAAGGAGAACACAAGTACCATTCAACAACAAAAACACATTCATCCAGTAGATGAACCCTTCAGTCTTCACTTAGCAAACAGACACTTAAATCTTGGCCGCTTCAGACCCAAGAGGTTTGAGTTGAACTTGAAGAATTTTGTATGAATGGTATTTTCTATTTGTTATTCTCAAAGGGGAAACTCAGCTGTCCTTCTTTATCTCTCTCTTTTTTTAATGATACTCTTAAATATGAGCTGTGTGGCCAATAAACAAACAAATTTTGAACTATTGCAGTTAGAAAGACAACTACTGGTTTGTGTGTTACAACTGTGACGCATCAGTTGATTGACGAAACACCGACAATGCAGCAGTTGTGTGTATGTGTGTGTAAATGGATGGAAAATATTGCATCCCTGAGCTCCTGGGGTGTGTTGGAAACACATTTGTCACTGAAACATCAAAACTGTAACGACTGGGCCTGTCCTCAGAACCACAGATTGAACCACAACGCTGCTGAAATCTGAGCAAATTCATTTCCATCCTTAGCTTCAGCCATCACGGCGAGCAGCTGTATACTGTCAGAAATTGGCCTTTAAAATGAGGAATGAGCCAAAAGTGCGTCATGTAATGTGTCATATTGTCTCTCCTCTATGTGGTATCTGCACAGTTTTCCCCCCTTAACTGCTGGTGTGTTATATCTGGGCTGGATCAACAGCGAATGTTGATATAAATCAGAAGGAATGTAAAAAGTTATTGCGAGGTAATTCAAAATATATTACAAGAGAATGCAACAATGGTCCAGTAAAATATTTCCCATCATGATGACCCTGTGTGGGCTCTGCAGAAGTAGAGGGAAACCAACTATTAATCAGTGTGGTTTAGATGGACTCGTAATGCTTATGTCGAGTGTATTGTCAGGCCATTTTGGTCGTGTGTTCCCGCGTCGTGTCTCTCACTGAAACATTCATCTGTCACTTTGCGACCGATCATAGCTGAGACCGGCCCGCGCAGCTCACCCCTGCCTCCCTCTGCTGTACTGCGACGGCTCATCAGAGAGCTCACTCCTCTGCAATCCCACGAGAACTATATGAAAGCATAAAGCAAAATTATGCAAGGCTAATGTCCGCTTTAGAGAAAATATAGTATAATATTTATAAACTCCCCACTTTCTACACACACCACTGGAGAGTGCAAATGTAGACACATCGATGTGGATGGTAATGCAACTTTAATGGATTCACATGGGAGGGCATATATTCATATTAATGTGTGAAAGACATAGTGTTATGTCAGCAAAGTGAAGACATTTTAAAGCTACATATCTCATATATTCTGTCCATATAACAACATCACGCTCCTCCAGGATCAGTCATCGGTGCTTGACGCTCTGCAAAAGTCGTATTTCAAGTGTGATGTGGAAGTATTGACAGGGACGATTGGCTGTTTGTTTTATGATGCCTGTGAGGGTTTTCAGACGGTGCCTCGTCTCTGGAGTTCATACAAATAAAGAAAAGTTTACTTTGTCAGGCACAGTAATGCATACTGAAGATGTGCTTTGGACTTGTCATGTATGTGAGATTCCCCTAAAGCAAAAAACACGGTGAAGTGAGGGCATGTTATTTCTTTATAAAGACCACACATGGTTTGTATTTCATCACTGTGAAAATGAATACACATCATTCTGTTATGTGGAGTGTGTTAGAAAACGTCACAGCTCAACTTCTCTTCATGAAACTTCCTTAACAAGGGGAAACACATTTGATAGTTAATAAAAATAAGAATAGATTTTATTTATAAGCGCTTTTAACAATGCTCAAAGACACGTTACAGTAGTACAAATAGAGTAGTTTGACAATTAATCAAGGCTTTGTAATGGCAGCAAATTAGAGTGAGAGTGGGAACCCCCAGTCCGTCCCCCTGAGAGGAAGCACTTTGACAGTTGGGACTTGGCGACTGTGGGAAAGAAAAACTCCCTTTTAACAGGAAGAAATCTCCAGCAGACCAGACTCTCGGGGGGGGGGGGCCCTCTGCCACGGCGACCAGGGGGACACGCAGAGACAAAAGGACAGGGAAAGAGAGAGGGACAAGAGATGCTGGTCATCATGTCAGGACAGGATGGATCAGTCAGTCAGGCCCCGGATCCACGAAGCTCCATCGATCAGGAACATGCAGCTCCAGAGACCTGCAGAGACTTAAACAAAAGAGGACAGAGAGGACAAAGACAGACTACAGGAGAGACAAAACCGGTGAACCTTTATAGTTCATGATTATATTATGATGCACATTATCAATCTAACTTCCTGTGTTGTGCCTTTTTTCCAGGAGAGGAAGCTCTGTGCGTTCCCCACCATTGAAGTCTGCAGTTCAGTCATCACCAACTATATGGTTCCACTGTCTCGTCAGACAGACTTCTTTGTCCCAGAAATGAAGGCGGAGGTCAAAACAGAGGTGAAAGAAGAGGACTCTGATGAAGACAGAGGAACTGACATCACAGGTAAAAAAAAAAGTGTACATTCTTAGACACTGTCAGTTCCCACAGAGGAAATAATTGACGACATCAGCTTAAAAAGAATAAGGTTGGTGAAAAAGAGTAACCTGACACCCTTTTGAAAACTTTATGTGGTTGAACTTCTCACCAGGTGTGAACCAGGACCACACCCACCACTGATGACTGAAACAAGCATGACACTTTCACACGGGCCTTTTTTTTCCTCTTTGAATAAACAGCATCAAACACATGACACTTTTTTTTTTGTTTTGCTGTGTTGTCATCTAATTGCAGTCTAATGAAGCATGTTGATAGAAACAGGGGTTTCTGCTCCGTTGAGGCTACAGCTGGTGTCAGTTAGAAGCAAACAAAGAGGAAACATGTGTCAACTTTTATTTCGTGTGACACTTCACTGACTTCTCTCCTGCCCTTCATCACTGAGGACGTGTGATATATGGGACTCTGTAATTGCTCTGTCATTACCACTATGTGTCTTCGAGCGCAATGTCTTCTCTGCTGCTATTACTCTTTGAAACCCACTGGACCTGTAGGCCAGTCTCACGGCAGGATCGAATTTGTCAGTGTACAAATCACTAGAGAGAGAAAACGGCGTTGTTGTTTCAGGACAGAGTGGGCGGAGGTGGGCTGATGCACATCGGGGTGAGATCACGTGACATATCTTGTAAACACAAATTAAATGCAGGAGATGTTTCAAAAAGAAGGACCTGCGTGATCTGCGCATGTTTATGGGTTTTGGCATTTGCAGATGGCGGTCGCTGGTGAAGTACAGCGCCATTACCTGAGAGAAGTAAAGGCCATTCTGCAGACGAACGCAGCAGGATTGTCGGCTGTAGAGCCACTGACATTCGGGTGAACTGAGAGTCAAGGCTATTCACAACTTTAAATTAGTTTGTCAGCATCACCCGAGCGAGATAAAGTTTTGATTATTGCTTTGCCTTTCTAACAAATGAGAAAGTTAATAAGATAGAACTAAAGTCCTAGAAAACATCTCACTACGGTAATTCAGATAAAATTAAGTCGATGTTGCAAGTTGTATAATCACATGAGAAGAAAGTAATTTTGGAATGGTGTCTTTCATTCCCTGATACACACACACTCACACTCACTCACACACATCTACATGCACACACACACATCTTTGAATCGTTTGTTGTCTTGTTTTTATCCACCAGTTATTTTACTTTTAATGTGGAATTTCTGACTCTGCACCATCTAAAATACTTTTATTCAGTCATTTTTCAGGAATGATTTGCTTTAATGTTTTTACTTCATACAGTAACTTGCTGTTAGCTGTGATGCCACATGAGATGAAACCACTCTCTAGCAACTTGAGAAGTTGTGGGTTTGCAGTGTAGAAGCAACACAGTTGTGTGCAATTTCAATTTAAAGACAAATGGATGTGAATTTACTCCAGATTGTGTGAGTTGATGTAAAGGTGGAAGCTGGAAACCTTTCATCTTAAAAGACTTGTGCAGATCCTGAGGCTTTATGAATCTTCATCATAAACACACAGATAGGAGGGGATAGAAATGAGATCAGAGGAAAATATTAAAAAATCTGAGTCTCTGATGAGCCGAGAGATCAATCACAGACTTAGCTGCCACATAAACACACACACACACACACACACACACGCGGTTGCTGTGTCTGTTGTTAACTAGCCTGCAGCTCGGTGGTCAGTACACTTGCTGTTTGGGGAGAATAAACACGAATGGTCCAGCGGGCAAGTTTGTGCAAATGATTTGCTTCACTTTTTGTCTGAACACACCTTTAGGGAGAATTATAGCCTCTAACTGTTTGCTGTCAAACAGCAGCTCGCTACAAGGACTTATGGAGTCTCCCCTGGTTGCCCGCTAGTTTTATCTTGACAACAATATTTTTCTCAGAGCTGTTGAAGTCTTCCTTTATTGCAGTAGTAAAATGTTATAAAAATAAATCAGATTCTCCTTCAGTTACGCAGTTTATCCTACTAGTAAACCAAGATACAAAGGACTTCCATGTTCACATTGCGGCGATTATTCATAAAAAACATATCGTCTTTGCATCAGACTCCATTTAAAGGAATGTGAGACTCCATTCATGCTCCTTTTGAAACATCCAGGGCCTCTTTGTATTTCAAGGGAGAAGTGAGATGGAGCTGTGGTGTGTTTGGCCGTGGTGGAGACATAAGTGGGGGTTTAGGAGTGATCGAATTTTTTATTTTGTGAGTGTTACTTTCATCAGACAGCTGCATCTTCTCCCTTTGTGGTACTCATGAAAACTGGATTGTAAAGTAATCTGGTTGTTTATTTGAAAGGTTTGATGAGATGTGTCTTTTTTTCTGTAACTCGACACACTGTTGAGGCGTGGATTGTTTTAAATGTTCAACAGTTTCACAGATACTGTTTTATTTGTCATAAAGAAGAGGGAAGGGTCAGAAGTGTGTCTTATAGTTTGTGTGTGTGTTTGATTTATATTGCAGATGCTGTGAGTAATAGAGTTCAGGAGACAGTGTCAGTGTGTGTGTGTGTGTGTGTTCCCAGGGTGAGACACACTTCTTAATGGGAGACAGATCAATGAGTGGAGTTAAGCTTTGTCTGACAAGCCAGCTGTGGAAATCTCACTTCGGCACCTGGGAGATTGCCTTCAACTTTTCATCCTTCATCCACTGTCCACATCACAGAGCGTCCTGGACGTAAGCTCTGGGCGTTCGTCCTGCTTCGACCAGAGAAAGCAGTAAACACTGTGGCTGTACGCAGCGAAACGAAAACTCTTTTTATGATAATCTAGTGATCACAGCAGTCACTGTTTGTGCTGTGAGAAGCTTGTTAATCTTTTGAGGACACAAACCCTGCATGAGTGTAAAGCAGGCCAGTGGGCTTCCCTTTTTACACCATTTATACCAATGATAAATATCCACTTCATGCAGGAAAAGCCCAGAGGACTCACTGAACTAAGGTACAGAGCATCATCATTAACATCAGCGTACTTGTTAAAATGAATTGAATTAATTTGATGCATCCTTTTTTTGAAAATGTTGTAAATTGTGATCATTGTATAATTTCACATCAGTGGGTATTCATGTGTATTTTTCAGACTGATAAGCCAGAAAAAAATAAAATAAAAAAAGAAGCTGAAATATCACAAAAGGGCATCTGCTGTTGGCGAAGGTGGTTAACATTTGCACTAAATTTAGATATAAACATGAACTCATTCATATTTTAATATATTAACTGTACTGAGGCCATTGCAGGATTATTACACAGTTTACTGCACATCAGAGCAGTACAACAAACATGTGTTTTATCCAAGCTTTCCACCTGAAGAACCATCATTAAGCCCGGTATAATACGCTGAGTATCCTTAAACGCTCCTTCCTCAAGGCCCTCATTTGTAAACACGATGATACATCTACTGTCTCACTTCTTCACTTCTGTTTTTGCATTTCTTGTCACACTTTTCCTCGCCATCAGACCCTGATTCTCCTAACTCTCAGCATGCCTCAGCCCCGTCTGTGTCTAATTACCTCCTTAAAAAAAAAAAATCCTCTCCTCTGTTTCAAACAGTTTGAAGAACAAGACCTTGATTCTCTGCTAATAATCCCAATGGGCCCAATTTAGCAACTAATTTAGGCAAATGTTATCTAAAAGACTTTCAACCACAGAACCAATTTCAGGACTTGCTCGCAGTTGTAGAAAGGGTGAAAGTTGTCCACCATGTTGAGGCTCTTCCTTGGGGGGCTGTCCACCCAATTACTCTAAATAGACCCATTATTTCTCGTAAAATTCCTAATATTGTAAAACGAGTCTCTCTGGAAAAATCCTCTCATTGCAGTATGCAGATGGGATACAAATCCTCACATAAGCCCGTCTATATGCATTTTAAGGCGATAACACAGTCACACCAGACTTGTTCGACTGAAGACTGCTCCCATTGGTTTTGTTTTGACCTGCTAGCTAATCAACAGGCCCCATAAATAGACATCATGATATCCTAAATAGACCTCCCATATATAATATTCTACACTGCAGACCGGATCAGATCTGTCGGATGTGATAATTAGTTTGCTGAGATTCAAATGAAGAAAAAAAAAAAAAAGACACCGGCCCCAGTGAGCTGCTTGGAGACTCCCTGTTTATTGTGTTTAGGTCCCCGGTGACACATTTAGTGCGCACACACTTAGATGTGCAGATGAGATGCATTTGGAGTGTGAAAGCAGAAAGAAAATGATGTGGACAAAAGTGTTTTAGTGTCTAGTGGGATAATCAAGTCTGGTCAGATTTTATTTGTCAAACACATTTAATTTCAAGGCCCCGGTTGTACTGTGCAGGAACACAGGAGGCATGGTGAGAGCATACTGAACAGATCAACACAATCACTCATCACTGGATCACAGCTCCAATGGAAGAGCTGTCTGTGTTTGTTTGTTGTGCCCTGACCATTTGGTTGTGGGATTCACATTGACGCCGTTGTTTTACGCAGAGGTCCAGGTTGTGTTTGTATGACTTCCAACCAGACGACAATGTACTCTGTCCTGGGCTAAGTTTCCAGTCAGTCAAACACTCCCAAAAACTCCAGAAGACAGATGACGTCTTTGCCTGAAATTTACTGGGAATCTTGTGAAACTGTTGCAGAAAAAACATTAAACAAACCAAGCATGCAGTGCCTGTGTGAATAGCACAGTTTAGCAAACCTAGCCATATAGCTTCCGTGCTAAAATACGGCTAAGCTAATCACAAAGCAAGAAACAGTAAAACACAAAGTTAACCTAGCGTAGCAACTCAGTTCTCATCTATACCATCTCAATACTAACAAGTTACGCCGATTACAACCACAGCTTAATGCTACAGCAGCAACAGTAACAGCACAGACGTTGCCTGAGCACAGAGGGAGAGAGAAAAATGTTCACTGAGGAGCCTGAACATGTGGTCACTACAGAAGCTGATCACTCAGAGGCTTTTTCACTTCCTCCTCAAGATTTCAAAATAAAGTAAATACACTGAACTGTAGTAACACATCCATTTTCTAAGGGCATAACATACTCTACTCTCTTTCCATAAAAGTCCTCTTTGGTCTTTTTTCCTTCATTTCTGCTCTTCTCTAATGACGGGGAATCTCAACGCTGATTGGTTTTCGCAATATGATGTGACACAAATGTTTTGTTCAATCAAAAATACACATTTTCATCTATTCATGTAACTCGGCGTGTGAGGAATTCACTTTGCGTTTTGTCTGAATGCAGCTTTGTCGCTAGCTCAAGACCCAGAGTCAGAAATGCCTGTTCGTGTTGGGAGTGGGAATTAAACCATACTTCCTGTTACAAGTCAGTGTGCTGTCAAAATGACTCTGAAGTAACTTTAAGGTGGACTGCTTACATAATGTTGCTTTAGCAGGTGTTTAGTTTCTAATTTATCCACAGGTTTTGTTCACAGCTTCTTTTCTTCCACCTCTGAGGTCTTTTCAAAAACTGTGGAAAGATCACTGAGTAATATTTGCTGTGTAGGTGGGAGGTGTGATGTGCCTCTTACATTTCTCAGTCCTGATTCACTTGCAATTTTAGGGACTGGCCTCTTATCTCACATTTATTTCTCGTTGTCAGATTAATCTGCGTATACCTTTGACCCACCTGACTCGGCGCTTTTCTTTCTGTTAACTTTTCATTGTTGGACTCATTTTACTTTAAACTTCCTTCAAGTTTTTTGTACTGTCGACTTTTTTTGTTGCCCCTGTACAGCTGGGCACAACAGTACCCAGTGAATCGCTCAGACAGAGACACCTATGAATAACAGTAGTCGGGGATAATGAATGGCTATTGGGTTACACTGAGTCATAGATCAAAGGCCAATTAGAATCAGGTTTGGATGGAAAGCATTAGCAGGCTGATCATATGGGTGAGGAAATCTCCATCAATTAAGCTAATGGACGTTCTTGGTGATTACAGATATGTGTTATATGCTGCAGGCAGCAGCAGCAGCAAGAACATTTCCTCTCTGCAAAGCCTCCGTCAACCACACAGTACCACAATACAGGGTAATTAGATGCAAGCAATGCTATCGTGTTAATGGCTGGTCTGTGACTTTATATGAAAGACCTTTTGTCTCTTTAACAGTTATAATCTGGTTCCTCTGAGCTCAGCTGATGAGCTAAATTTCTCTGAGCTGTAGCTGGTGAATTATAAGTGACTGGAGACTCCGAAGTTTCAAAAGGCCAACATTAGATTTCTCATCTTTGATCAAAGGATGGCAGAGTATGGAAATGCAGACACTCATATCTCCACAGCTTTGCATCATCTTTGATGAGGTTTAATGTGAAGCATAATGCTAATATCACTAAGTTTTATATAAAAGATGATGCTTTCCAGTCATGGTAGTACACTGGTTTTAGATGAACTGGGTGGTTTGTAGGTGGGTTCTCTAATATTTCACTAAATGGGCAGACACAGTCTCCTGAGGATGAACCCTGTTGATTATGTCGATCCCCCGTCCACTTGATGAATTAGCACAATGTTTTGTACAGGTATTTGTGGTTCACCTGTTTACTCAAAGCCTGTAATCATTTCACTTTGTTGCATTGTTTTTGCACAGCCTTTGCTCATCAGTGTCTTGCTTTTCTTTGCGTTGTTGCAGGTGCAGATTCCCACAGTGACGTGAGCTCAGTGAGCGGCGGTGTGCCTTGGGACAGCCGAGAAACATCCCTGGCTGCGTCCACGGCTGCCTCCCTGGCCTCCTCCCTGCCTCTGAGGGACGTAATGGATGCAAACGAAGACATTAAGCTCAGGGACCACAGCGACAGGGGCTCAAACGAGTCTATGGGCAGCGGCTCGTCCTTTGAAGAGCTCGACATGGATCAGGAGGAGCAGGGGGAGGGAGAGGAGAGGGAGGAGAAGGAAAACGGGGACGAGCAGGAGGAGGACGTCCCTCAGGGTGACGATGGAGCGAGAGAAGCAGTTGAACTGGTTGCTGAGAAGAAGGAGCCCTTGGGGGATGGAGAGGAGTAGGGAGGATGGTGAGGAGATAAGGGATGTAGCCACGCTGGCAAGCTAGAGGTTTTCTCAGCTGTGCTGTTGCTGGTTATCTGTCATGTAATCTTGTTGGTGGATCTAAAGCCGTTCATGCCATGACCAACACGCCGTATTTCTGCGCCTTCTAAACCTCTTTTTGAAGCCTGTACTTTTTGTTAAGCTGTAATCTTAGTTTTTAAAAATAATTCCTGATCCTATATTTGAAGCGTGTCAGGACAGACAACAACAGACAACCCCACAGATTTGACTCTGATTCGGCACATGGTACGAG
>OOFC01000531.1:0-19949 GCA_900323345.1 Pseudochromis fuscus
ACCCCAGCATATTCATTATTTGATTTGATTGTCACTCTGATTACCTCTGGGCTACTTACAGGTTTTGATTATTTGAGATAATTTTTTAATCCAATCTGTTCATAGTTAGTGTAGAAAAAAAATCCTACTAATGCACATCAAGCTTTGGTTTGGACTGAAGTCATGTTCTTGTGACTAAGATGTTATTAATAATCACTGGTGCTCCTCCCTCACTCCTCTGTGGTATATGGGAAACTCGTAAAATACCTCAGTTACTTTCCACCATTTATCTTTCCAATTCATCCATCTAATTTAATTATATGAACTTACAATCCCTGTCTTTGTCATTATAGCGGCTTCATTAGTTTTGAGAACATGAATAGCGTATTCATTGAGAAAACCCATAAATAAGGCATCCGAAGAAAGTGCAGCTCGCCCACTTTGAAGAAATTGATCTTACTTGACATGAAGTTGGCTTGCTGTGTATAAATGACAGAGAGGCATACCCACATCTTTGTTTTTAATTTCTAATTGTCTTTAATGGGGTACAATCCACATGATTTAAAAATAATGATTGTAACAACAAAGAAAATGGCTTGAAACAACTACAACATGTATTTAGTGGCATAACTCAGTGACTGATGTTGACACAATGGAAACCAAGTATTTACTCAGCCCTTTAAATTATGGATTAAGCTGTGGAAAAAAGAATCTAGGTACACTTGAAGATTGGAGTACAATGGAGACTTGTAGATTTGGAGTACATAAATTAGATGCACGAAAATGGTTTTCATATGTGGATCTGTGCTGTAGGCCTTACTGCAATGAAACGTCGGCTTGGCATACCACCGCATTCCTCAGTCAATTGGTGGAACGTCAGCTTAGCTTGAAATGCATGTACTGAGTTGACTTGAACTACACAACACAGCTGGATTCTTATTTAAAATGCTTTTCTTTTATTGTCTCTACAAGCCTTATGTTTCATCACGTTGTGTTTTTACTCAGTATTTACCTCAAAGAGTCATGTCTTCCTTAAATTTAATCTGAGTTTGTTTCCAATTACACCAACCCTTATCGGTTTCTTGAGCCCAGACATGGCGACTGCCACTCGGGCTGTCTGGAAGTTGTCCTTTAACAGAAGAAAACCACAGTGTTCTCCTCCAACAGCTTTTCATGTTGGCATGTGTCCATCCTCTGTACATGAATACATGAGCTGCCTTTGTTTCTCCGGCCCGGTATCAGGTTACTAGGCATGGGTGCGCCGTGTGTTTAATGGAAATGCTATGCAGGAAAAGGCCATGTGGCAGTCTTGAATATATGTACATCCGTAATGGGATACTCGTGAGTTCCCCCTTAGAGTAACTGTTTGCCTTATTAGGCTGTCGTCTTGTGACTGCAAACAAACTGGTGAGGACTTTGAGATGGAGGAGATTCCTGAGGCTGGTGTCCTGACTGGATACTGTATACATTACTGTACCTCCGGCTGCAGGATACGGGCATGATGTACGTGCATTGCAGAGTCATAGGCCACCGTTGTGTAAGTGCTTTGCTGAGATGAAATACAGAACACTCAATTTATTATCTTCTGGCAGCAGCACATGAGGACGTACTCGGCTCCTTCACCATCACTGTTTATATGAGACGTTATAATTTGTTGCGTCAGATTGATGCTTCAGTTTTGGTCAAAGGACAAGCAAGGCTCGGCTGATTAGCTAATGAGAATGGGTGAGGTTATAAACTGGACTTTTTATCATGGGCTCTGAGTCACTGTGGTCACTTGGACACTGTATTTTTTCTCTGCTGCATCACTTTTTTTCTTTTTTTTTTACACGGACTGCAGATAAATAAGTGATACAGAATATGTAAAAACCACACACATGCAACCGTAGAGATTACAGAGGCGTGGCAGTTTTCCAGTCGGTGGATTTTCCATAGAGAACGCGTGCCGGTGGACAGACTTCTGACTTTATTGCTGGGACTCAGGGGAGCCACTGTGTTGCCGGCTGAGGGCCACGTGTGTGTGCAGCACGGGCCTGTAGGGGATGCGCGTGGGGCTCGGTGTCCATAAATCTGGCCCGGCACCCCTCCTTTTCTGACACCTCAGCCCACCCTACCCTTTCACACTCACACAGAGGCTCAAACATCGGGGCCTGCAAGCCAGACCAGGCGTCCCACACTCAGCTTTTTATCTCCCGCTCCTCTTAGCTTCACACTGACCCGCAGCACCCTGAACTAATCATAATGGCTGTTGGACGACTTGGGGTGATCACGCCCCACGCTGACCTGACATAATTTTAGGTCACTGGGGTATGTACGACTAGAGTAGACCACCCATGATGTCACGAGTCATTAAGTTTACCTCTGAGAGGAAATATCTGAACAAAATTGGGCAATACAGTAAAGTAAATAAAAAAGGAAAAAGAAAAAACATTGAAAACCCTTTTTCCCCTACACTGAGTTGTCATAAAGATTTATCAAAGTTCATGGTCCTTAACAGAAAAGCCCCAAACAAGCAATTTTGTACTAAATGGCTTTGTGAGGAAGGTATTTCAGTAAGTTTACCACACATGTGAAACAACATTAAAAGATTATTAGCTCAGGCCGTTTCGACCTGAAGTGTCTCCCCCTTCTGGCAGTGAGAGTAGATGCATGGCTCACCTCTTCAACTGTGTCCAACCAATTATTGCTGATTGATGTAAAATTCATCACTACCAGGGGCACCGGTGCTAAACTGTCACCACAGACACCAGATTAAAAACTCTGGTATACTGCGAAGCACAGAAAGGTTTAACTGAGAGGCTGACCCATCATTGTGTGACCTTGTTGGGTAATAGATGTTCATCCATAACCAAAAGTCCCACAACTTAGTTTGAAGTATTTTACCAGCTTCTGTTTCTGGAAGCTAAATGTTTTGAATAGTATAGAAATAATGTGTAGTTAACATTGCGCTCAAATTGGGTAAGCACAATTGCTTGAAATGGTGAATTTGACAATAAAAATAGTGATTTGAAACACTTGCAGTTTGTAGCATGCAAAAAAATAACATGTTGTCATCTACAAAGAGATAAACATAAACCAAAAACAATGTGGTGGACAAAACCATCAGAACAAGTGGGATCTTGTGTGGTATTTTTGTTTGTTTAGTTGACAATAGGCACTTTCTCAGTCGAAAAACATGGTGGTCTGGTGATTTTAAAATGATTTACTCACTGAAAGAGGTCTGTTATCAACAGTATGACAAGTGTAAATTAATTCCATGAAAGTCACAGTTGATACTGGAAAGTCCCACGAGGCTGCTTATGTGGTTTGAACCAGTGTTGTGACTTGCCAGCCTGTAATGCATGTTGAGCCGTGAAACTCTCCAACAGGAGAGTGCAGTATATTATATAGATTTTACAGCCTTACACCTTTGCAGAACCCAGTGTTTGGCTGCGAGATTAAAGATGCTGTAAAATTCTCTGAGCATGACTGGGAAGTAGGTGGTGATTGATTTGCTTTGTACTTAATGCACTCTTGTGTCTTCACAGCTCCATCCACCATATCTATAATGCACCAGGTCAGTCGGACCGTGGACAGCATCACCCTCTCCTGGTCCCAGCCAGACCAGCCTAATGGGATCATCCTGGACTATGAGCTGCAGTATTATGAGAAGGTACAAGTCATGCACACATTGTTTTTCTCCAAGCCTTCACTGATCCATATAAACATGAGTTCCATTTCCTCTTCTCCCTATCAGGATAAATAAATGATGCTTTAATGGTAAAAAAATCCCACTCTGTTTAGTTGTACATGTAAATCCTGAATATCTCCTCACGCTCGTTTGCATAACAGCAGATCCTACGAGGCATGTAGACAGAGCTTCTGAACACTGCTTAGAACTTCTGCTCGTTCTCTTTCAATTATAATCACGGTCAGTCACTGGGAAAGGAAACCGCACTCAGCCCTGCAGTAGGGCCACTGGGGATTGATGCGCAGAGACTTGTGGTTTGAACAATGCTACGCCGACTGCTGTAAAAATAGTTTTTTAAGGGGCGAGCTCCGCCGAATCGGCATACTTTCTCACAAGAACACTCACGGTCACATACGTGTGTCGATTCGTGCACAGCGCTCACTTAAATGCACATTTCTGCAGACATAACAATGCGATCGCACACATGGTACACGTGTGCACCAGCACACAGACACAGCGTCAGTCGGGCACTGAGCCGTTCCACTTTTGAGTATAATTCTCTTTTCTGACACTGCTGGAGAGAGCTGTCAAAACAATTGTCCTGGCCCCTGCTGTGGCTCAGAAGTGTGTGTTGAAGGGAGCAGCTAAAAGAGTCTCAGTCTCCACTCTCTCCAACCTGTCAGCCTTCTGGAGAGGAGGAGTATGGCAGTGAAACACAGCTCTGATCATCTGAAGGCACGGCTCAGAGAAGCCGCCTGACCTGAAACTGCCACTGAATCTACCTTCTTAACTGCAGCTGCCTCTTTTATCAAACAATGTGTTTTTTTGTGATGGCAAATTATGCATATTAGTCCTATTGAGGCTACCTGGACTGTTTGTGAAATAAATGCAGATGTGCCATGAGATACTTTTTTCCCGTGCCGTTCCAGCTCCAAATATTTTACATACTGTACAAATAAACTGTGTGTGGTTGAAAGCAGCATTGTTTGATACACTCTCAGTAGAATTGCATAAAAAAAAGATCAAAACTTTTTTTTAAATTCCTATCGGAGTCTTGTGGGAGTGGGAATGCAGTCCTGACTAATATTGTTAAATCATTTGTCCCTCTTGAGTCCTACTTTAGCATAGCATGTAATTTATTCATGTGGCATTTCATAATTGTTAGCCTGTTGCAATCGGACTATAATTTCTAACCTTCCCAGATTCACCGTGTTGTTTTCCTCCCTCCAGGACCAATCAGAATATAACTCCACCACCGTCAGAAGCCCGACCAACACAGTGGTCATCCGTGGCCTCAAGCCAGGAAGCATCTACGTGTTCCAGGCCCGGGCGCGCACCGTGGCCGGGTTTGGACGCTACAGTGGCAAACTGTACTTCCAGACCATGACTGAAGGTGAGAAATCAGCCAATGTTCACCAGAGCACGCTGAGTTGTTATCACCTCTCATGCGTGGCCCATCGACACACCATGCAGTGTGGAGTGTGGGTTCAGACAGCTGCAGGAATGAGAGGGGGAAGCATGTTGTGGAGTAAACAATACAAGTCCTCCAGAAACCAGATTCTTAAGGCTTGAAATCATATTCTCATTTCCATCATGATCCCACGCATTATCCTCATCTATTGTTTAAATCATGCATCCACAATACTCAGGACTTCTGGTTTTTTTATGTCTTACACAGTTTCAAAGAAACGTCTCTTACCAGTGATGTGTTGTTGCTGTTTTCCATCATCACTGTTTCAGTCAAGGATGAGGTCAAAGTTGTCTTATCTTTGTTCTGTAACACGACTGGGAGAAGCAGAAGCATTCAGTAAACATCAGTCAAGTAGGTTAATGTTAGAGCCAGGCCTGGGTTTTCCCCTCTGAACATCTCATTTCAAACAGCCTGCAGTGCCCAGGGCCATCATTAGCCTGAACTCTCGTACAAACATCCTTGATGCTGCCACACGCACAGATCGCAGCAGCGAAGATACGTCAGCCTGACTCACCACTGTAAATCCTGTGTAAACTGAGGGTATACACAACTCATTTTCTACACTTTTTGAGAAAGACCCTGATTTTAATACTATAAAGTGAAAGATGTACTTTTCTGAAGGATGGAGCTCTGGAAATACTTCAGGTAAATGAAAGTAAATGGAAAAATGGGCCTGAATTGAAAATGAAGCTTTTTTTAAAAGTAAGAACAAATCTTAAACTACTCTACTCTACAAATTGTATTTTGTATTGTATTTTGATTTTTTTTCATTGTCCAATATACTTCAAAGTTAAAAAGAGCACAAAAGAACTTTAATAAACCAGCAGTCGTCAGCAGAGCTCTCTGAAAAAGAATAATCCATTACATTTAAGCACATTGGTAATCACTTGTACTCATTATGTTTTTTATATCCCTTTTTTTGAGGACTCTGATCATTTTTGGTCAACAATGTAGGTAAAAGTTACACACTTACAAATCTGTTTTAGGTATAAACAAATAATAACAAAGTTGCCAGTAGAGTTGTAATTGTCAGTAAAAACTACATAAATACATTTTTCATACCAACTACATTACATTATATTATTATATAGAAAAGGCATCTGCTCCATGGAATTCAATATATACAGAAGCAGGTAAAACTCTGGGGAACTCACAAACCCACGTCTGTGGCTAAAACTGTGAAGCTGTCAGTTGTGTCATTTGCGGTGCTCAAGAGAAGAATCTGGCTCGGTCTCTGTGTGCCCATTCAGTAGCTGGTTTCCCATTCTTGGCAGCCGGATCAGTCTGGGTCTCACCCAAACATGCTCTCTCTCCTCACTTCACACACATTCTGCCAGATGATTTGTCCATATCTGCGGCATCTGAGCACATTCACTGTGCTTTGGAAAGTGGTCCTTGCAGCCGGTCGAGAAGCCGGGATGCTCATTGGTTCACCCAGCCGTATGTCTGTCTGTCACCCATTACTCCCTCCATATGCAGCGGCTCAGATGCTCGTCCATATGTTTCATCTTGTGACTCCGCATGTGTTGCTGTGAGTGTGTCTGTGTGTGCATTGTGTTGTGTTCATCTCTGTGTTTCTTCTGTCTTTCAGAGGAGTACAACACCAGCATTCAGGAGAAGCTGCCACTCATCATCGGCTCGGCGGCCGCTGGTTTGGTCTTCCTCATCGCCGTGGTCGTCATCATCATCGTCTGTAACCGGTGAGTCAGTCCTGTCGCAGTCTGTAGAAAACTGCTCACCAGTATTGCATCTGAACAGTTGTGCTTTTATTAAATAAGGTTTTATGAGAACTGTTGGCCTCATAAAAGTGAATCATAGGGTCAAAAAACAAAAAACACCTGGTTTCAAATATATAAACATTTAATAAATTCCAGTCTTTCAGCAGCAGAAATAATATATAAAAGTCAGCATCTCTAAAATGTAAGCTTTCTAGATGCTGCTGCTCAGTGGGTATCAAAAGTTTATAACATAAGGTTAGTATTTCAGTCCCCAGTAGGGCCGCTCTTATTGAGAGTATAGGTCGGCACTGTGCAGCATTTTGACACAAGAATGCACAAGATGAATTTGTGAGTATATATTTTTGTAGATTTTCCCACAGTATTTTCTCATTAGATGGTAGACAGACCCATAATGACATCCAGTCAGTTTCCTTGGAGGACAGACAAAGTGACGGAGAATTGTGTTATAGACATAACAAGATGGAGTGTAAAATTACTGGCAAAAGTTGATACTGGAAATTGATATGCGTAAAAACTCGCTCCATGCAGAAGATATTACATCTGCCTTGTTGATCTGATATCAATAATCTGTATTTGGTTGAGCCCTGGGACTCCAGTTGTATGAAGTCAGAGGCAAAACAGTGACAAAGTATCTATGTTGAAGGTGGATCTACTGATATAGTATCAGCTTACTACTACTAGTCTATCTAGAATTTAAAAAAGTGATATTTTTGTGCTTATTGAATTTGCGTAAAAACCCACTTCACCTCATTGTATGCAGTGAAAAAACAAAATAAAACAGAGATATATGCATAGTCTTTGTTAGTCCATGCCATTGCCAAGCTGGTGTGCACTGTAAGGAAAAAGGAAGATGTCTGAGTATGACTGTATGTCTGGATTTCTTTTTCAGTGCCTGAAAAAAAACCCAAATGATTTTCTACCTACTTTCTAAGGCTTGCTTTACTGTGTATATTCAGTGGAGGTTTACCTGGAGGGCGTTTGATCTGTTTCTCTCCCCTCTCCCTGCTCTCTGTTATCGAACCGGAGCTAGAGTTCTTTGTCTTTCCCCCAGGAGGCGTGGCTTTGACAGGGCTGATTCAGAATACACAGACAAGCTGCAGCACTACACCAGCGGCCACAGTGAGTAAACCGCCATACCTCTCCGCTCGCCTCCTCCTCCTCCTCCAGCACCAGACACACCTGTCTCCTTGACTACCATGTCACATAGTCGTCTCCATGGATATCATTCAGCCCTCTGCCGCCTCACACACCTGTCTCCATGGCTACCACCTTGCATGCTGGTGTCCTTGGCTACGGCCCCGCACAGCACCGCTTTATTAGCCCGTCTCCCCCCTCACTGCCGCCGTCGCCGCCGAGTAATCTCAGAGTCTGGATTTAACCACATCAAAAAACCAGTGTTTGAGTGTGTGTTCCACGCATCACATTTCATAGTTAACTAAATCCATTGTGCCGGAAATAGGTCAGTCTTCACTCACGTTAAGGCCATTAGCATGCTAATGCACATGAGTCATTTGCCATTGTTAAAAAATTCAAAAGACGTGAATGAATGGAATTACTGAATGATTTTCTTCCTTCATACAGTACTGAAGCACAGGAGCCTAAATGACAATAATGCATAGATAAATCTGTGAGAGAGAGCTGGGAAGTAATTTCACCACAGCCCCGTCCAAGATATTAAAGCTAATCTGTCTCTCTACTGGCTGATTTGAAAAACAGATCTATTTCCATCTAAACTTTATGACTCTATCTTAATTTGTTTATTTGATTGTGTAATTACCGCCCTGTTTCAGTCTCTCTCTCTCTCTTTTTTTTTTTATAAGTCCCACTCTAAAGGTAATGGCTTTCTCAATACAATCCAATCATGCTGTGCAGAGAAGAGAGAGAAGTCCAGTTTATGTTTCAGTGAGGAGTGTGCCAGTAAAAGGCTCGGGTATTTCACAGTTATTAACATCAGAGGCCAACGTGTCTTGTGTGCATCCTGTCCTCACACCAGACACAGTTCAGACTCCTGCCCCTATTTGTGGTGGTCTTTGCCATCACAGGAAGGTGGTCTGTTGAACACTGCTCCGGCTTGCGAAGAGATTGCAGGGTTTAGTGAGGGGGGGGAGGTTGCCTTGTAAGATCCTCTCCATCTGTTCATCTCTGCAGCATGTTTCTTCAGTGTAGTTTGCCAGCTTTTTGGAGGCAGTGCTCTTCTACCTCTGTAGCAGCCCAGGCATGAGTTCAGTATCCATTCAAATAGCCCCAGGTCTGATGTGGAGGTATGAGCCGAATAATCGGATTTAAAACTCGGGACACTTAAGTCCCTGAACACTTAAAGGCCACCTTAAGCCAATTTACCTGGCATCAGGGCTTAGGATAGCCAATTTATTTCTTGGAGTGGGGCTGAGCGATGCTGATATAGGGCCCAGGTTTCTCTCCTGAGTGTTAATGGCACTATGACTCACAGGAGATGATATATATATTAACCCGCCTTATCACAGCTAAGAGGACTGGAGGTGCCATGTCCTTGCCGGCTGAATAGCCATACACAGTAGCCATGAGGCACTAGTCATAACTACCATTTGTAACTACACCACCTCCTCTATCTTTCAACCTTCCTCGGCTGAATGTCATACAAGAAATCATATAACTATACAGGAATGTGTGAATGCAAAGTGGATTGATTGTTAATGTGCCTGACTGCATGTGACTTTGGAGCCCATCGTAATGCAAGCAAGACCATGGGAATCAAATACTATAGCTGCTCTCTCCTTTTTTACAAGTGACTCCAGGAATGAAGATTTATATTGATCCGTTCACATATGAGGACCCCAACGAGGCTGTGAGGGAGTTTGCCAAGGAGATTGATATATCCTGTGTGAAGATTGAACAGGTCATTGGTGCAGGTAATGGAAAAATCTGACTTGAAACGTGGAGAGAATACAATATGTTGCTCGCTGATTTCTAAATAGAAGTAGATGCAGGAAAGTTGATTACTTTTAGTTGCTGCTTTCGCTCTTTAATTTAGTTTGCTAGAACATTTGCTTCTTTTTTTTTTTACATGAAACTTTTCCGCACAGGAGAGTTTGGAGAAGTGTGCAGTGGCAACCTGAAGCTCCCAGGTAAAAGAGAGATGTTTGTGGCCATAAAGACTCTGAAGTCTGGCTACACTGAGAAGCAAAGGCGGGACTTCCTGAGCGAGGCCAGCATCATGGGTCAATTTGACCATCCCAACGTCATTCATCTTGAGGGCGTGGTCACTAAGAGCAGTCCTGTCATGATCATCACAGAGTTCATGGAGAATGGATCTCTGGACTCCTTCCTCAGGGTAAGTAATCAGATTACTACTTTATTTGTGTCTCACCTTTAACTCATCTGATTTTTTTTTTTTAATGGATCGATGTTGCAGTTTGATTGCGCAAAATATTTGTGGTCTGTATTGAACTAGAAAGCTCAGAGAGCACAAACATCTGCCAAGGTATTCTCTATACTGATGCAATAGACTGAACACCGCTGCCCTCTTGTGGTGAAATAGGAAACTGTCTTGTTAAAACATTAGAAATTCTTATGGATTTTGAGGTTTTATTTTTGGTTTGGATCCCATCCTCTGATCTGAAATTACCACATCTCTCCAAAAACATCAAGAAGATCTGTTTATTAGTTTTTCATAATGTTGTTAACAGACGGATAGATGGACATACAAACTCAAACACCCCCAAGATATTATTAGAAAATTGCAAAATGTTATTGATGTTTACTGCTAATAGTTTCATATGTGGACATATGGTAATGAAAACAAACTGCTGGCAAGTCACACCCAGTAATGTCTGACACATAAAGAAGCTGCAGAAATCACTGTGCTAACATTAACGTTAGCTTCAGACTGACAACACGAGCTGCTTCGCTGCTTTGAAGCAAGGACGTCTCAATTCAGAGCTTTTATTGTGACAAGTCTGAGATCTGATGTGAGGATCTTAGCGTAATGAGAGTTTCTGATGACTCTGTCCAGCGTTGTCTGTTACATTGCGGAGCTTTCTGCTAACTACCTGTCAAAAACTGACAAGATACAATCACCCCTGGTATGCAAAGAGCGTATAATTATTCAGAAAACAAGCAAAGATTGTTTTTTTTATTGTTAGCCCAAGTCAAAGAATTAATGGTAATTTACTGCACAGGAATACATGTGTTGTTGTTGTTGTTGTCAGTTTAAGGTTTTACTCCTTTATAAGACTATTAAAACTATTGATTAAAACTTACTCTGTGATTTGCATGTAACATTCCTCAACCTGCAACTTTGATAAGAAATAATCATTCAGGTGTTGCTGCACTGATCCTCGGCTATTTACATTTCTGACATACAAGGTTTCATATCCTGTTTGCACATTACACTCACACTCTTGCACTTAAACACATACTTGTCTGATAATCTGACATTTGTTTATGCAGCCCTGCACAGTAAAGTCTTTGTAAAGTAAACATTATTCACAGCATCTCTGCTGTTTAGTTAGTGTCTTTCTTAGAGGTGTTTTCATCCACCACACACTGAATACATGTTTACCTAATACTGATTTATTACTTTATTTACTCTACAATATATATTTTCTGTCATTGAATTACATAATTAAAGGTCATGTCAGGTAGAGTCCAGGACTTTCTTTGCTCCGTGACATTTCTCTTGTTTTTCTTTGCATCCCCTCTTTTTCTCCCTCCCACTGCTGATTATGCGGCACTGTGTATGGATGCATGTAGCATTATTTCCACCACTAACCCCCTGACAAGAAATATGCAACGCTCACAAGTTCATTAGAGTTTTAATTTTCATAATCTCACCAGAGAAGGATATTACAGAGAAGTGGCCGTGCTCCCTCCATTCACGACCCGCATAAATAATTCAAATACTTTGCAAGACTTAAAATGAGATGTCAGATGTTTAAAAAATGAAGCCGGCTATGAGATGAAATGATGTCAGACAACCCTTCACCATCTGTCTTGGGATGTTAGTGAAATAAAAACAAATCTTTTGGGCTAATATCTTTTTTTTTGTATGCTTTCATCTACCCTAATTACTTTCTTTGGAATGAGTAGAAAAATGCCTCAGATTTATGGAAACTGGGAATGAAAGGTCTTTGCCAAAAAGGGGGTTATTTTAGGCAAATCTCAAATGATGTAAGACCACTTTTGTATTTGATGTGACACAGAGTTTAGAAGTGTACAGTGAGTACCACATTGTAGCTCTGGCCTTCCCTAAAGTAAAAATATTTTCTTTGTTGTATGGTATATACATTAAGAACCATTTCATTTAAGGTAAATGACTGTAATTGAACAGAATGATTAAACTGCCTGCCTGTTAAACTGCAGTCTCTGCCCCATTAAATGATTTCCACCAGTTTAATACCCTGCCTGTTAGTCAGTTTAAGCTTCCTTCTCCAAGACGACATCAAAACAATCCTCAGAAAAACAGACATGCGAGCTCCTGTCAGCGAACTGCTCGGGCTGGGTTCAGAGTGGATATTTGCATTCTGCCTGCGACCTCCGAGACGCAAAGCATCAGCTCTTTTTGGAATTTGATCTGGCGGTGAAGGGTGTTTGTGTATATGCAGATGTTTGCTAAACATATTTGACAGCACATTGTATTCAAAACAACAGGGAACCTCTGCAGCACCTCACGGTGACAGTTTATGACAACAACTGCTGACAGTGTCAAAGCCTCTGAACATGCTTTGTGTCTCCTCTGAGGTGATGGGTGTGGGCTTGTGTAAAATGGCCACTGCAGCCTGCACTGTGCTGCCTGCTGGAGGATTTGTCTCTGATGCCGCCTCCTGTTGGAGATCCTGCAGAGTAGGGAGAGCAGGAACACATCGATCCGAGCTGGGTCGGAGTCTGGAGAAGACTTTTAGCTGAGAAAGTAAAGAGAGTGAAAGTTAAGCTGTATGGAAAACGCTGTTCTCATATAAATCACACTTGAAGTTTATTCACAAATTCATGGGTATTTCTTCCAGCTAACCTGACCCCAAAGACTTTGGAGGAATCTTTCCAATTAAAGTATATGCAAACATAGCAGCCAGATTAGGTGGCAATGTGTATTTGCGAGAACGGTTTCATGAATAATGCATCCTGCTTAATTGCTGTGGTGCATGAGGAGGAGCAGCTTGACGTGAGGAGAAGCATCCACTCAGCTAATGAGCAGCAAAGCGTTTCAAAGAGAAATGGGCTACAGGAATTTGGCTGTGCTCTGGGCCTCGCTCGCCTGCCCGTCCAATTCCCCCCGTCGCTCTCTCTCTCTCAGCCTTTCTGTCCGTCCACACCCGGCCCCGAGCTCCCATGCCCCATTCTCTGGAATCCTCTGTTTTCCGGGCGTCGTGGTGGGTGGTGGGGAGAGTGCAGGTGTGCGCAGTTGGAGGCACAGCTGCACAGCTTCTCCAGACGCTCCTCATGCATGGGGTAAAGCCCTCACCAGACCGGGGAGGGGGAACAGCTGTAGACAGCCAGCCAGACCCAGCTTAGTGCCGCCCAGCCCTGCAGAGGCCAAATGAGCCCAACCCAAACCTTGTTGTTTGTGTCCTGCAGGGCTGCTGCAAGGAAACTAATACTTTAAAATAACCTTTCTGTCAACAGGTTGGGTTTAAACAGGATCCCATCGTCTGATCTTTCCTAAAATGTGTTTGTTTATTGGGTAGTACCCTCTGTCTAGAAAAAAATCTCATTCAGATCTGCTCATAACTTTTATTCACAGACTGTTTGACTATGGATGAGTCCTAAAACAATCATTGCAAGAAAGAAAATCACAGAATATGTTATTAAGGGAAACAAAAATATAAAAGACTTGAATTAAACTGCGATTGTGTTGAGTTTTACATGCAGTCAAAGGATCCTTCACTGTTTTGTTTGCACAAAACTTCAACTGTCCTCCCACCCACAATCTTTTTCCTACTACTCTACGACAAGCTGAGACATTTTGGAAAGGTCATTGCAAAGTTCCTATTGACCAACAATCTATAACTTCAACTTCCCTTAAAACCTTTAGCAGGCAGTTTGGAAATGTTTTCCTTTGGTATTTTTGATGATGTGTGACCAACTGTGTGTTTGTTCCACAGCAAAACGATGGGCAGTTTACTGTGATCCAGCTTGTTGGTATGCTGCGCGGCATCGCCTCGGGCATGAAGTACCTCGCCGACATGAATTACGTGCACCGCGACCTTGCTGCTCGAAACATCCTGGTCAACAGCAACCTTGTGTGCAAGGTGTCGGACTTCGGCCTCTCGCGCTTCCTGGAGGATGATACATCAGACCCCACTTACACTAGTGCTCTGGTATGAAACATTCAGGTCTTACCTTTCCCTCCTGACATTTAAAGTAAGACACACATACACACACATACACACAGAGTCAAACAGCTTTCTAAAGTAAGTTGAATGTGCATTGTTTTGTAAATGGCTGCTTGCCTTTGACCAGCTGAATCCCATTAATGCCGCACTGCCAGACAGTTTTACGGGTCATTTTAAGGGTTAAACCCAGACCTGATGTACACACCACAGTCCACTCTCACACTGCTCTCCCTATCAAGACAGACATCGCCCCTTCACCTGTTCTTCCCTTCCTCCCTCTCCAGTATTTCATGTACCACACTTTCCTCCCAGGGGTTTTGTTATATCCATCTCCCAGTTTGGATTACCGTCAGCATTGTTGCAGTGAACGGTGTCTCTCTCCGGAGCCAGGACACTGTGACGGTCGGGTTTCGGTCTAGCTTCCCTCGCTGAGGTTGTGGCCTTTGTGTTCGCAGGGAGGGAAGATCCCTATCCGATGGACTGCCCCCGAAGCCATCCAGTACAGGAAGTTCACCTCCGCCAGTGATGTGTGGAGCTACGGCATCGTCATGTGGGAAGTCATGTCCTATGGAGAGAGGCCTTACTGGGACATGACCAATCAAGACGTAAGTGTTAAACTTGTCTTTTTTAAAATTCCCGAGGCCTCACTGCACTCAGACATTTTTTTGGCTTCCTGAGTTTCACTGCAGCCTCAAACTCCTCAGAGATGCGTTTTGTCATTGTATCTGCTTTCCTTTAGCTAAACAGCAGCTTTCACACATGGGTTTTATATGAAAAATTCCCCCACACTCACCACAGAGTCATAATCAGATCATTTGCAATGCACAGCAGCGCTCGGTGGACAATTTCTGCTCTTGACTGGAGCCTCCATTTCCTATCTCCCTCTGGGTAGTGGAGGAGAGAGCAAATTATGGGGAGAGAGATAATGAAAATAGTTTCAAATTGAAAGTGAGAACACTAATGTGCTAAGAGGGACTGAGGACCTCAACGGTTATCTTATTAGCAGCTCCAGATAGTGTTTCTGCTCCATCGGGGTCCTCGTTTGGAGGTCTCATGAATGAGATTAATCTGGGTCTGAATGGAGCTTCTTTAATGGCCCCCGATAATGAGCAGGGGATTGCGCGTCCTCGTCACAAGTGTCCTCTGGGTTGTTCCACTCTGTTAACCGTGCGCCACCTCTGTGCGCTCCCTCGACCAACAGCGTCAACGGCTCGACTCGGACATATCTTTAAGGTGGCTTTATGGAGAGAGAGCATTAAATACATTGTAAAGGCCAGAGATGAAGTCACTGCTGGCAGAGTGCAAGTGGAAATGTGAAGTTGGTGGAATGAGGTTTATGTTCTCACTGACCCAACTGCTGTTTCACAACTTATCACACGTCCAAGTAATGGGGTGATTTGTGCTCAAAAATATATGTTTCTACATTTATATGTATTTATGGTTAAATAATAACTGCAGCTAAACAGTTCTGACTGTTTGGCCGTACGCACAAAGTAATGACTACAGCAGTTGTTTTGACCATGTCGTGGGAGGCACAGATGCTTTTGTTATGTGTTCATCAGTGCAGACAGCAGGAGTGCCAATATTTAAATCATATTAGATATTTAACTGTGGTAAACTAAAGTTGGAAGTATCATCCAAAAATGCTCACACAGTTTATTTATTATAAACTCAAACTGGAATCCAGACAAGTTGTGGGGACGTCAGCCAGCTCCAGCAGTGGGTTTATTTACTGCTGTACATCAGCAGAACTACAGTACTTGTACTTATCTTGAGTATTTAAATTTTTGGCTGCTTCATGTTAATTCAGCCACATTTCAGATGTGAATATTGTACATTTTTGTATTTATTTATGAGCTGTAATTACTTCAGTGTTTTTCTTTCAAAAATATGATGAACTCCTAAAAAAAATAAAAAAAAGAAAAAAAAAGAAATGCACTGCATGTTAAATATCCAGTCAATGATTTATGAGCAGCAGTATCTGCTTGGGGCCCCTCGTCACCTTTCAGATTTTTATGAGCACTTATGTTAGCTGGTCTGCCTAAGAGACATTTCCTCTTGTAACTTCTTAGATGGTTTTATTTCAACTTAAAAAAAAATGGCACAACTCAGAGAAAAATGTTTTTTTCTTTTTCCTTTTTCTCCATCTTGATGCAGTAATCATTTCAGGACACCTTCAGTCTGGGAACCACTAGAATGAATATACAAAGTAGTTAAAAGTAGCTCTACGTTGACCTGCTAGACACTAAAATGCTGCTGCTATCAACAATATAATAAAATAATGTCCAGTCATTATTCGTTATCACTTTTTGTTTTGTTTTGATCTTAAATGAATGTAGTTAACAGTCATTTGTACTAAAGGAAAGTACACGAACACTTCTTCCGAAACTGGATCGTGCGCTGTCTCCTCTGCATCAATCGTCCTCCCCTTTGTAGAGCCTCCTAGCGACCCTTAGAGATTTGTGTCTCCCCCTGCAGGTCATCAACGCCATAGAGCAGGACTACCGGCTGCCGCCACCCATGGACTGTCCCAGCGCCCTGCACCAGCTCATGTTGGACTGCTGGCAGAAAGACCGCAACAACCGGCCCAAGTTCAGCCAGATTGTTAACAACCTCGACAAGATGATCCGCAATCCCAACACGCTGAAGGCCATGACCCCTTTATCTTCAGGGTGAGTGACCAGAAAGGCCGCTGATCTGATTTGTCTGATGTGATTTACTGATGTCTCGCTTTGTCAGCAGTGGAGTACGGAGCGGTTTTGTGTTGCATGTATATGTGTTTCTCCTTTCCCTGCTCCGTCCTTGGCTCTCTGTGTGGGATCTGCATATGTGTTCTATCTCCTCTCTGTAGGCATCCCACAAGACAGGCCTTTGATTTCACCATCACATCACACCGACGTGAATAACGTCTAGAACAATATGATGCTTCTAAGTTTCTCTCTATATAAAGGTTTTCCTCTTCTCAACAGGAAATTCGCGCTCTCGCTGCAGTGTCATCCGTGGCACAGTTCACTTTCGCCGAACACAGTGTCTCTTGTTTCTCCTGGCGCCGGGCGGTTATGTAAATTAAAGCCTTTTGGTTCGATAGATCAGATCCTTCCCACGAACGCTGCGGGCGAATCCCGGATTGAAGCATTTGTGCAATTTTCAAAACAAAACATTTTCAAGCGTTTCTGCTCTGGGTGTTAGTTTCCTTTGAGAGGCAGGGTTTACTGATTTCCATTATCCCCCGTCTGTACTTTCATTTGTGGTGGCGTGCAGGACCAAGGGCCAGATTTTCCACAGACACTGAGCGAATATATTGGCTCCCCGAAGCCTATCACTTCATTTGGAAAGTATACACTTTATGAGGAATCAGTTTGGAAAATACCGGTTCATGGATGAGGCCGGTGGGATTCTTTAAGTTCTGTGCAGCATTTTGAAAATGTAATGTAATAATTCATGTTTGGATCATACGCAGGTGGTCTGGTTGGACCGGGATGTTAGAGCCGCCACTTTGTATTATCATTATTGGTAATGTCTCCTGCTTGTGTCCCCCACAGTGTTCATCTCCCCCTCCTGGACCGCAGCATCCCAGACTTCTCCAGCTTCAGCACTGTGGACGAGTGGCTGGATGCCATCAAGATGGGCCAGTACAAAGACAGCTTTGCCAACGCCGACTTTAGTACATTTGATGTGGTGTCTCAGATGACGATGGAGTAAGTGCTGGTGATTCCTCGCATTCTGTGTTTGATAAGCAAGGAGGAAAACGATCGCAAGAAGTGGGTTAGCTCGGTCTCGTATATCCCTGAAAGCTGAACGAGCACCAGACTCTGCCTCTGGCCCCGCTATAAAAGACGCTAGCTCTGCATGTAATTAGCAGATCGTAATAGTGTAGTTGCAAGACTGAACATCGGGCACAATAGCTGGGAGCCATAACAGTGCCCTTTATTCTCTGCCATGTGTTCAGCAGGCCTGGCTTTGACCTCAGTTTAAAGGTTTTAGAGGAAACATCAGTATATGGGGTTGGTTAAGTGAAATACTAGCATCTCAACATATAAAGTATAATCATGAAGAATGTCACTTCTGGAAAAACAGATAAAAATCATTTCCTGTCAGGGGACAACAGTATCACAAGTCAGATCTTCAATTCTTTGAAAGTGTAATCCAACATGTAATTACTGTTGAGATGCAGCATAAGGACAGAGGAAATGTTTTTATTACCTCTTCCAGCAGTGTTATGTTTTTGCCTGCATCTGTCTGTCTGTGTGTGTGTGTCTGATTTCCATAACATTTTTTTTGATACAAAGACCAAATTATTACATTTTGGGCAAGATCAGAGGATGAGATCCTCTCTGAAAAAACAACAGGAAAATCCCCATTACTTATAAAATTAAATAAAATAGACCCGTCGGTTTGTAGACTCACATTCTGAAGCCAGGACTTTGGTATTTGAACTTTGCCATGTAGTTGTTTTGAGCCAGAAGTGACCATATATGGATATGAAGGGAGGAATAAGAAGGCGGGTCTGATCCTTGAACCTAAAGATACTGCCCAATATATATGAAACCCGACTTCAGCGCAGGTCTGATTGGAGACCAGAGCTGTCAATCAAACTAGCCACGCCCCTAAATCTTCCTCTTTTTAAAGCCTAATATCGACTTAATGATGAAATGATTGTCAGTTGGACCACCAGATCTCTGAGAACAAGACTTGACCTTAGCTAATGATTGAAAATGACCATTTTTGAATTGAAGTCAGTTGGATCTAGAGTTTTTTTTAAGCCAGCCTCTAGTGGCCATTGGGAGTATTACACTTTTTTGCACTTCCACATTGACCTCATTTTTGAGAACTAAACAGTCTGTGGTTATAATGGACTGATGTTGACGTGATAGTTTTGCTATTTCACCACAAGAGGGCAGCAGTGTTCAGCCCATAGCATCAGTACAGCTGGATTATTGCTTGGCAAAGGTTTGCGCTCTCTGGACACTTTGTAGTTTATGGATAAGAAGCGGTTTCCCTAAAAGTGATATAAGTGAATAATAGTCGGAGCTGATGCTACTACCACAGTGACACAATGTTTTAGAATCAATGTGCGACCTCTGTGATGAGTGTTGTGTCTATGATCGACTCGAGTGAAAGAGATGTTGTGAATTTGACATTTTTTTCAGTGGCGTGGGATGGGTGGGGTTTACCACATCAGGCAGGAAGTTTCAATCACAGAAAAACTTGACATCCAAACATTTCTTTGTGATTATGTAGAAGATTTCTGGCCTCAAAAAATGCACAAAGGCACAACTGTTTCTAGTCAGAACAACTGTTTCATGCCTGTCTTCCATTACTGCCATCCCTCTCTTCATGTGTCTTT
Source organism: Pseudochromis fuscus (assembly GCA_900323345.1). Taxonomy (NCBI): domain Eukaryota; kingdom Metazoa; phylum Chordata; class Actinopteri; family Pseudochromidae; genus Pseudochromis; species Pseudochromis fuscus. The sequence goes on from OOFC01000531.1 coordinate 19,514, forward strand.
TCTGTTTTCATGCTGTCATGTCTTATTGTGTCATATGAAGTTGTGATATATAGTGTTCTGTTATCACCGGTTCCTGATTGTGACTTTTTAGTTATTGCCAGGTCGCCAGTTTTAGATAGATTGATATGAAGACAGACAGATAGATGGATGAAACTGTTTATAGCCTGTGGTAACATCAGCCTGACATCTGCTTCTGTCTCTGCTCGCAGTGACATCCTGAGGGTTGGTGTGACGTTAGCGGGCCATCAAAAGAAGATCCTCAACAGCGTCCAGATGATGCGGGCACAGATGAACCAGATCCAGTCGGTGGAGGTTTGACCCTCCCGAGTGGAGCAGAGGGAAGAAAAATGGCGGTTGGGATGCAGGGCTCTGGGCGCGGAGGATGGAGTGGATGGGGTTTTTTTTTCGCGTGACAGTGTGTCTGGTCTTCCCACCA
>OOFC01000533.1:0-20425 GCA_900323345.1 Pseudochromis fuscus
CTGTGCCGGGCCTCAGGTCCCTGATTGGTGACCCTGAACCTTTCTCTAAGCAGACTGAAGCTGTCCGTTCACTGATGGATCACCACTGGGCGCTTCCTTTACTCTGCAGATATCTTTCTGTCTGAGCCTTGGACTGAATCATGCAGCCTTGGTCCTCGTTAGATGTGAATGATTTAATAACAGCAGCTGGAAGTGACATTTATTGTCCATTACAGCCACAAAGTCCAAGATAATTCTTTAGAAACCCATAAGGTCACGTTGTTGGACGTCTGTCCCTTCAAACAGTCATTTACTTTAAATAACACATTTCCACGTTGTGCAGTGACAGCTGTGATCAGTCATCAGGGTGTATGTGTGTGTTCTGTCAGGCACCGGGGCGTCCTGTATCTACCCCCTGCTGGGAGCCACAATGAACGGCTGGTACTTTCTCGCTACAGAGGTGGATGACATCTGCTTCGATTATGCTACGAAAAATGTGAAACAGAACAACCTGTCTGACCTGGTCAAAGGTAAAAGTGGTCCACTCATCATGAAGAACACCTGATCACAAGACATTAGAAAACTATGTAACTATATCTCATTTGCACATTATTTGTATCTTGTCTTAAGGAGGGATAATTGGGGGTCATTACCAAAATGTAGAGTAACATTAGACCAACTCAGTACTGTCTATCAAATGTTAGCTAATATTAGCCACCACAAGCTGCTGGGTATACCCATAGACTGTAAATCGAAAAGAATGAAACAAATGGGTCTCAAAATTTAGGCCTCATGTCTTGTACACATTGGGTGGCATCCTCTGGTTCAAGGGTCAGACCCGCCTCCTCACTCCTCCTTTCATATCCAAATATGGTCATTTCTGGCTCCAAACAACCAACATGGGGATGTTCAAATGTCCATGTCGCTCTAATACAAATCAGGGGGTGATGTAATATTAGCTTTTTTCCATTTTATTTATGGTCTATGGTCATATCCATCCAAGTGAGACTGGATCAGCAAAACCCCAGAGTACTGAACTGAGCATTGTGCTTTTCTTGTTTCTGAATACAACAATTTTTTTTTGTAAGAGAAACATATGGTTGGTTGTTCTTTCAGAAAAGTTTAAAACTAGTCTCTAAGGCCCCTGCACACTGTGTTATAGGGTCTAATACAATCAGGGTTTTAATCATTGCACTGGACTCTAATTTGATATTTGACAGTCTAGTCTCATACTTTCAGAATTGGGACACAGCTTGTCTCTGATGTGCAAAAATTTAAACTGGTTATCATGGATGTGTCACACGGTCTGATCTTGGAGCTCTGTTTTGGATTGACAGTCAGGGCTCTCAGTCTCATCAGCTAAAACATTCAGCTTACAAATCCTCGTCTCACCTCCATGTTTTTTCCCTCTCCCTAGTTGTCAAAGTCCCCCAGAAGACTTTACTGATGGACGCCTTGAAAGAAGAGACAGAAATCGTATACGACTTCTGCATGTGCAACCCGCCTTTTTTTGCCAACCAGCTTGAAGCAAAGGTACATGTTTCTCTGCTGTTTACCTTTTAAATGTCCAACTTGAAGTTCAGAAGGTCAGAGCGTGAGGGATTTGACCCATTGAGAGTAAATGCAGCTCATGTTCACTCCAACATGAAACACTGTTTGTTTACACGATAGTAACAGGCCTCTAATAGGATTTTACCCTAATCTCTGTCTGTCTTGCTGCTCTCTCCAGGGGGTAAACTCCAGGAACTCACGGCGACCTCCTCCCAGTTCAGTGAACACGGGCGGGGTGACGGAGATCATGGCGGAGGGCGGGGAGCTGGAATTTGTGAAGAGGATCATTCACGACAGCCTGCAGCTAAAAGAACGCCTGCGGTAAGAAAAACAGCAGGACAGTTTTTTTTATCTGGTTACAGGTGTATTTTTGTGTGTGTATACTTGTAGACCGTCCAATTACAGACAAGCTTTAGGACCACACAGCTACATATTTAAATCTGCAGATGGGCGTAGAAGAGTGCTACAGTCCTGTTGGTAGTAGAGAGGCTTGGAGAGGTTTAAATGGCTGCTGAGAGCACCAGTGAAGGCGAGACACCAAGAGGTGAATTGGGCAGATGGGTGGCTGCACACTGATGGAGCTGTCACCCACAGTCGCTGTAATGATTTTGGCTCGTGCTCACCCTGTGCTGTATCCGGGAGCCCACAGGGAACAGCTGTGTTTGGGTGGGTGAGTGGATGGGTGGGGGTGTCTCTGGCGGCCATCGCTTTACCCTCCCCCGTTACCAGGGCTGTCACCGGGGCAGCCGAGTGAGACCCGGGTGGAGGGAGCTGCAGAGTGGTGCTATTAAACCTGATTAGACATGCCACACCTGCTCGGCCTCCTACAGGGAGAGCAGTGTGTGTGCGTGTTCTTGTACTTGCTACAAAGTGAGGACCGGAACACACCTTTTACCCGCACAGTGAGGACATTTCGGGAAGTGAGGACATTTTGGCTTCGAAGGGCTGTTTCAGGGTTAAGACTTGATTTTAAGGTCAGGGTTAGAATTATATTTAGGTTAAGGTTAAGGTAAAGTTTGGGGGAGGTATTTAGTTGTGATGGTTGAGGGTAGGGTTATGCATTATGTCAATGAGTGTCCCCACAAAGACAGCAGTACAAGTATGTGTGTGTGTGTTTGTACAACGCTTCAGTAGAAAGACAAGTGTCCTGAGAGGGGCTGATGTTAACAGCTGCCAGCTCGTGTGTGACTCTGTGTTACACTTGTGTAGTGACGAGAGAAATTCAAAGCGAACCTGGCCAAACCAACCGGAGCCGACTGTCACTCCCAAAAGCATGCTGGGACACCAGAGCCACCAGGTGTCCATGGAAACGCTGCCAGCCCCTTCCGATTGGTCCTCCGAGACACCCACACCTCCCTGTCCCTGCTCCTCTTTCCCTTCTTTTCCACCAAAGGGTAATTACTGTCAGATCGAGATGTATGAGCAGAATTTGCAGCCAAAACTGAAGTCAGAATTGAGGTAATACTCTAATTGATCATGTCATTGATATGAAAATTACCGTCTTTGGTAATTAGATTGTAACCACGTGTCTGTGCTTCAGAAACATAAAGAGAAAAGATTGAATGTGGAATCTAATGCAGCTGCAATCTTTGGGATTCTTGTAAAAAGGAGGCTGGTGGAGTGTTGGGGGATCTCTTCTGGGTGTTCCTCCCCACTGTGTGGAAAAGTGGGGAACATCTGTGGATATTAGAGCTCTTCAATATTTCATTATGTCAACCAAGGGTGACGTGTTGCTCCCCCTCCCTTCACCCTCTGGGCATCTTCAGAGCTCCCAAACCTGATTACATGTCAGTGCCCTTTCTGACTGTCAGTCACAAGTTAAACACTCTGTAGGATGTCATTTTGTTGAGCTGGATGTCTACATTATCTACAGTTTGGGATGTGACTGTCTATAAGGACAGAGGTTTGGTTGGGAATTAACATGAACACAAAGTAGTCACAACTTATCTTGTAGGTTGTCATGGTTTCTATATTTTTATGTTAGAATATCTCAAAAAATAGAAATGTGCTCAGTGTAGTCATCACACTTAAAGGAAGAAAAAGGAACATAAACACATGCATATTTTGATAGTTTGTAATATTGAGAGCCGAGAAGAAAAATGGAAAATGTTGGGAGCGTTTTTGTATGGCAGTCCTAATGCCACTACTGTGCTGCCATGATGATGAGATCACATAGGCTCATGGTTGATCTTCAGTACAGAAGGGCATAAGATGGCAGAAAGTGACTGCCAAGGCAGTAAATATGGATTTATTTTTCAGTTTCCGCTGCGGTGACAACAGTGATGTAACAACACTCCCAACGCGTCTGCAGTCAGAGGAACGAAAATTGTGATTAAATAAAAACCAAATGATTAGCTTTAAACAAAAAAAAAAGATCCCAAAAAATTAAACACACGCTCGATGAAATTGACCACACCAGCTCCCTGATGTATTTATCTTTCCTGCATCTTCACCCCGCAGGACTGTACTCCTCATTGATCAGCACCAACCTCTCGTCTTTATTGCGCAGTGGAGATTATTGATCAGGCCTCCTCCACGGGATGACTTCAAAACAGTTTTTCCTCTGCTGCGGGACCGAGCACGCCCGGATGTTTTTCTCTCTCTCATGTTTTACTTTGTCTCCCCTGAGCACACACACCTCTGCTTGTTTGATCTCCTTCTTGATGGTTCAGGCCCAGGCCGTCGGCCGAGCACTCAGTCACACCCAGCTGGTTAATATGGATTCTTCTTTCTGCAGGTGGTACAGCTGCATGTTGGGGAAGAAATGCAGCTTGGCACCTTTGAAAGAGGAGCTGAGGAAGCAAGGGGTGAGTGGCCAGAGAGACACAGAACAAAGACAAACACAAACGCAACAATCAGTGAGAGTGAGAAATGTGCCGCAGCCTTTGATCTCAGTTTGTTCATGCAGGAACATGCCGCTCTTGGCAGGGTTTGATAATGGCTTGTTAAACCAATCTTTGTCTCCCATCTCAGACCAACACTCCTCTGTGTGCTGATGTTGGAGAGAGGTGATCAGCACTCGGCCCTTTCTAATGTACCAGCTAAGCGGTGTCACAAACGAGCCGTGAATGAGCCGATCTCGGTTCGTGGTGCATGACTGAGTCACACGGCACTCAGTAGCTAACATGCATTAGCATCATTAGCCTAACTAATAGCCCAGAACATGACTCCTGACTGCTGCAGGCCTCTGGTCCTGTTCCAGTGCCCCCCCCAAGCTGCACCTGCTGCCTCCTCCAGAGGTTTCAGGGTGCTGTCGCTGCTCATCAGACTAAGTGCAGCGTTGGCGAGCGTCCAGGGAGGAGACTGATCAGCCTCGTTTTGAAGTGTGTGTAAAGAGAAACCTCCTCTAGTTAATATGCTAATGCTTTTATCACCCATTAGTCGATTTTCTCTCTACTGTGTTTCCCTTTGTGTTTTTAATTTAGAAAATGTGGCGGTTGGTTGTGCATAAAAATGTGTCCCAGACTCAGAGCTGTTTGACCTCTGACCTTTATCTAAGTGACTTCCTCCTCGTATTGACTGAAGCATTACTGAGCGACAGTTAAAGTGCTCTGTTAGCACAAACATTTTCACACTAAATGAGTGGGGTTTTTTTCTCACACCGTGGATCCACTACGTGTCATTTTCTCACCTGCGATTAGACGTGAAGCCAAAAGTCCCGGTAGGAGAACGTCTCTGTGCATCAAACCTGCAGACTGAGCCGTGTGTGCTTCACACTGTCTGTCACCAATTCACTCGCTGTTTTCTAGGAAGAAGCTTCAGCTTAAAATCGTGCTTTATTGTTACTTTTAACCACAGAGACTAACCAAATCATCCAAACCTCAGCCATAGTTATGATACAAATAGTCCAGCTTTCTATGCACTGAGACCTCTCCCCAAATTGATTCAGGCATTGTGTCTCAAAGCTATTCTTCAGAGCTTTGAGCTATTCGACCGTCTGACAGGCTCCTATGAAGAACCACACCAGCAGCTTAACAAGCCTGCATGATATACAATACAAAAACCGGAGTACGTCCACTCAGCTGAATCTAAACTTTCTTTGCCCAGGTGCCTAAAGTGACCCACACGGAGTTCTGCCAGGGACGGACCATGCGGTGGGCGCTGGCCTGGAGTTTCTATGACGATGTGATTGTTCCGGTAAGATCATACAAATGTGTTTTGTGTCTTAAAATCTGGGTAATAAAAGTGACTGTCACTAAGCACCACATCTTTTCACCAGTGTTCTGGATGTTTCCAAAAACCACCTCCTCCTCCTCCTCCTCAATAATGCACCACCTCTGTCCCGCTCCATCCTCTCGCCTCTTTCCATCCAGCCCGTTCCATTATGTGCACTTACTGCTTTCTCTGGGGAGACGTTTATGTGATTTCTAACATGCTGTAGCCAGGCAACAGTTGCCAGGGCAGGACCGTGCGCACACTGCACCGCCGAGTCGTCTGGACAGGGGGAGAGTTAAAGATAAATAGAAAGAGTCGCAGAGAACAGAGTAAAAAGCTGTGCTGCTGTGCTGATAGAGCGAATCACACAAATAAACGCAGGTGGTGAAGAAGCTGCTCCATGGCGGCTGTTTGTTTTCAGTTTTGGCCTCTGCAACATAAACTCAGTTGAGCAGAATGATTGGCCTACATTCTCTGTCTCCCTCCTGCACGTTCTCGTAGCTCCGCAGTCATTCACGCTCGGGAGTTGCTCGCCATCATTAACCAGGCCGACCCCTGGAGCACGTGTGTTTGTGTGTGTGTGTGTGTACACCCAGTTACATGACAGAGGTTTCTGCATGTGTGATTCTGTGCATGGTCGACTACCTAATTCTGCCGACATGCGTGTTTCTGTGGTCGTCTGGTAGACATATAGATATGTATGTGCATGGGGGTGCTCATTAATGTTACATATAGACTTTAACATATGTGACATGCATGCACCTGTGACCTACTTAACCCCCTTGTTACCACGCCAACCCGCAAATTACCATCATTACCACTACTTTATCCTGGTTTGTTTAATCTTTGTTGAAGCTAATAATAATAATAATAATAATAATAATTAAGAAATGGGATCGACTCTAAAAAATACATAAATAAAAAAATAAAAATAGATAAATAAATCCCTCTCTGATATAATGAATGGTTGTTTTACCAAGATAGTGTTGTTATTTCTGATCCTTAGACCTGAGGTCACTGTTATTTGTGCATGAGACCTGTTCAGTGCTGCTCTCATTGGAGAACAGACCTGTTGATCACATTAATCAAATGAATCATCCTTGTTTTGAAACCTTATATCTACTTAGGTTTTTTTTGTGTGTTTTTTTTTGTTTTTTTTTACATGAACCACCAGATCAGATTTCATGATTGAAAATGACCACTTTGTAATTGAAGTCAAAGCCAGCATTTAGTGGCCAGTGAGGTGCTGTAACATCCTTCCTATTGTTACATTTGTCCCAAAAAGGTAGGAAGTGGGTGTGGTTGTTCAACAAAAACCATAAACACTTGCGGTCCATAACATTGTTGTAAACAAACCCCTTGTTTTCAGGCTATTTCAACTGAAAACATGAATCTGTTTGACCTCCAGGTCACCAAAGAGCCTCTGACATGAGTATCCATGTGGAATAATAACAGCTCTCATTATTTTTAATTTTTTATCCTAATACTACGAAAGAAGAGATACTGACTGCATCGGTGGAGTAAAGGAAACTAGATGTGATAAAGAGGCCGACAGACAAAGCAGGCAGATAGAATAAAGGACTGTCAGGCTTTAAATTTATCTGAGCCCTGAGGCTCGTTGTTGCTCATACAGGCCTCTGGCAGGAGGAAGGATCAGGAAGGTCTAGAGTCAATGCAGGGGTTTTGGGACTTGACAGAAAGGAAATAGGGGGTTGGGAGCAGAGGGGTGATCAGAATATGATTTACAATTTTTGCCTGAAGGTGAAGTCGGCAGCATTTTGTTTCTCGTGTGTGTGTGTGTGTGTGTGTGTGTGTGTGGACTCGAGGTTGAGATGGATCATTGTATGACATCATATCTGCAGAGAATAGCTCTTGTTGGACTCGTAGGATTTTTAAAGGGTCTAGTTTTCAAAATTGGGCCAAGCTTTTATTGTAAGGTGTGTGTGTGTCTGAGCATGCGAGGTGAGAGTGGATAAGTGGGATTAATAATAGAGTTGAAGAGCAGCAGAGTCAGAAGAGGATATGATTCAGTGGAGAGGCGTGTATATAAAACTGTACACGTGGTGTTCAGGCTCTTTGTCTTTAAATGTGTGCGTGTGTGTGTTTATATACCAGTGTATTACTGCAAAAATCTGTGTCAAGGATGCTCCGTACCAACAGACAGGGTTGGCTTGATGGATTTTATTGATTTACGTTCCTCGTACAATGAGCTGCAGGGCTTCCAGAGCGTGGAGGAAAAGGGGAGAGACGTCTGGGACAAACAATAAGAAATAAAAGAGGCTCTAACAAGCACCCAGACGAGGCAGCGTCCATTGTCAAACCAATAATTAAAGATGTCCATCTCCTCTAAATAAGCATCTTCAGGGACCATAATGATAAAAAAAACTTTTACTGCTGATATATATTTATAATTTTTTTTTTTTTTATCACAGCAGAAGAAAATAATAGAAATGACAGACAACAGTAAAACTGTTGTGGTGCATTAAGAGTCACTGAAACTTGAGTGTGGATCAGTGCAGCAGTGTGAAGGTCACAGTCTGCTCCTTCACTCTGCTGTTTGTAGGTCAGTCGGCCATGCTGTCTGCTCCGTCACTGTACGCTGCCGCAGACCCCCGCTGTCTCCCCGCTTTTCATTCAGGCTGCAGTGACTCTTCAGTGTGGCGTTCACACGTCGGCTGCAGGGGACGTGTAGCGGACGATCACTGCAGAGCGCCTGTATTCAGACATGGTTGGGTAATGACCTCCACCGCCATGACAGCGTGACATTAGAGGGGATTAGGAATAAGAAACGGTTTTATTTACTGCATGTTCAGGTGGAGCTCACAGGGTTTGAGCGCCATCTTGTGGCACATAACAATCATCCATCTTCTTTAGATTTGTCCTTGATGCAGACAGATACTCATGTTGTTTTTTATTTGGCGCATGTTCATTTTAGCAGACAACAGACGAGACAAGATACAGATTAAAATTCACAAAAGTGTTATTCAAATGAGTAATGTCCAGACCAAAGATGGTGTCAATGCCTGCCTCAAAGACCATGACAAAAATCAGTAGACATAGGTGATGTGAGATTTATTCACACAACACAAAACCAAAGTGAAACAACAATGTGCCGGCACCGATCCCCCCTCCAAGTGAGAGTGAGACCCTGACTGTGAGTGGGAGGGAAGCTTTTACAGGTGGAGCACACTCGGCCCAGTTGTAGCTCATCAGACAAACCCTCTACTCAGTACCTGCTACACAAATGAGGAGCAACAGAAAACCGACACCCCTAGTGTTCAGGTGAAGGAGTTGTCACAGTGGATAGAGTCATTGAAAATTCATTGCTAGATTTTGATGTTTAAATGTTTCCATCAGCAGCAGGACAGTAAGACACATCCATTTATATGTCTATTTGCAGCTTGTGCAGCATTTCACTCCCTCTGCTTGTAGACTTTTCTCTCTGACAGGTCATCTGACAGATTTTATCAGTCAATTAGTCCAACAATCAGTTTTACCATTTATTGCTCAGTTTTGTTATCAAGCTTATAATGTCCTTTAGTATGTATGCTGTATTGTCTGCCTGTGTGTTGTGTTTACTAGCTGTGGTGGATATGGAGGTTAGAGTTGAGGTGACACTTCTTCAAATATTAGACTAATGGCTTTGTTTTTCAAAATGAGGAAACAAAACTACACGCTCTCAAACTGTGTGGAATAACTCTATAGTTTTGTGACACGTGTCAACACATCACGCAGTTACCACATGGACTTGTATTTGTGGTGCGTGATTTTCACACACATGCACATGCCGGACTGAGGTGTAGAAAAAGTGCATTACTATCAGTTCTATTTTTAAAGATGTTATTTCAAACAACTTTTTTATTATTAGATATTTCTAAATTTGCCAAAAAGATATGATCCAGCTGCTGGACAAACACTGCCCTCTGCTGGTAGCTGGACAAATTATCTTTGGACTTTCTGACATTCACTCAGGTCATTTTTAATCTCTGATGTAGACGTCTGAAAATGTCAACCAAAACCAAACACCGACTGTGGTCTCTGAGTTTCTAATCTAGTTTTTAACGGCTGGTTGAACTTGAGTCACCTTTGCTCAGTGTGTACTGTTAAACCTCAGACAAGCAGGATAACAGTACTCAACACAGAACAGTGGTGAATAAGGTGAAGGTGCACATAGAGTTGGACAGTGATAACTAATCTGCAGAATGTGGTGTTTACACGGGTTGAAAGACATCTCTCTGCATCCACCACTCTGTTCTATTAAAATATACGATTCTGCCTCTTTTGTCTCAGTCTCCTCCCAGTAAGAAGCGGAAAATGGAGAAGGAACGAAAACCCCTGTCGTTCACAGTACCAGAGGCAGGACTGAAGAAGCTCCAGACCCAGGCCTCGGCTGCAGGCTGCACCGGGCGCAGCCCTGTGGACAGCATCACTGCTCTGCTGGAGAAGACGCTCACTGACCTCCGGGTAAGCTCTCCTCAAGCTTAAACTCTACACATGCATTTTCCACACACTTGTTTTGTCCAGTCAGCCAAACAAAAGTAGTTGGACCAGTTTGGTATGTCCCCCCCTCCTTCAGTATGGTGTTGATGGTTTTGTATGTGGCTCTTCAGGTGCTGCACAAACGTGTCCCGTGCAGCAAACAGGAGCAGAGCCTCTTCCTGACGGCGGTGGAGAACACGTGGGTCCACGTACGACAGAAGAAACGTGAACAGACCCGTCAGTTGCGAGAGCTTCCCAGGGCACCACACTGTGCCAGTTCTCAAACCACCACTGCTCCTGCTCCTGGTACACCCCCACCGCCCCAGCACCAGCTCGCCTCCACATCAAACGACAACAACCAGGAATGTAACACCCAGAGCAAAGCAACAACTTCAAATGAGTCGTGTGAAGAAGTATCGCAGGGCACAGCTGGAGAACAGAGAGAGGGAAACGTGACGGGTGAGGATGTGGACATGGAGTCGTCCGCCTGCGCTGAAACGGGACCGGAAACAGACCCGAGGGAAACACCTGCTGCAGCTGGTGAACCGGCCTCGGAGCGACCCCCGAGTCCCAGCGCTGTCACACACTACCTGTTCAAGTGTCTGCTGAACGTGATGCTAGAGGAGAGCGACGTTGTGGTTGAGATGCACTGGATCGAAGGTCAGAACAAAGACCTGATGAACCAGCTGCGCACCTACTTGAGAAACACACTTTTAAAGTCTGTCACTAACGTGTAAATCATCAGAGCGACGGGGCGGTTTCTTTTCAAACCAGTACCCTCACATGATTACTGTCTGTCTGTTGCCTCTTTTTGGACACATTTTGTTAAATACTAGAGAAAATACTGGAGGTTTAATGCAGTAGATTCATCAGTTTACCTTTCAAAGGTATTATATATACTGTACATTGGTATTTTGTCCTCAAAGCTACTAAAGCATTTTGAATAAATGTACATTTTTCTAACATTGTTGCTTTTCGTCATCCTGTTTTTATTTGTTGCAGTACCTCCAACTGTCCACTAGAGGAGAGTGCCAGTGTTTCTTCTATAAAGGACTCCCTGATATGACCTGTTGTACTAAGATAAAGTCCTTTTTAAGACGGATTTATTGGACATGGTTCTTTGAAATGACAGTTTAGTGTTACTGTTGGCACGTTTCAACTTTTTACGCACCACTTGTGTAATTCAGAAAGTTCCTGGAGCCCCTCTGTGTTTCCTGTGCCTGGAGAGCCTTCAGTATTGTTACTCTGCACTCGCTTCCTCATCAGCGCTGAGAGAATAACAGGAAAACGGGCTTAAATATCCGGGGACATTCACTGAAACACGGCTCCTCATGTTCCTCATGTCCCTCAATGATGGGCGGACTTTGACTCCAGCAGAGTGTGTGTGTGAGAGTCATGTGAGAGCTCGGGGAAAGTGGAGCAGCACTCGGCTCTCCTTTTGTTTTTATCAGGCTGCTGGTAATAATATTCACTTTTAATAGCACTTTGCTTATAGTTCTTTTTTTTAAATTATTTCTTCATGCTTAAAAAGATATCTTCTGTTCCCAACATTAAAAAATTGAGGTTTCCTTTGGCCCTGATGAAATGTTTAGGGGATTAGTCAGTTAACATTAGTTTCACTTTTGAATTACATACTGTCACACTTGTTTCTCCAATGACTCACAATGATGTCACTTGGTTTGATCTTTAATCAATCAGCTATGATAAATTAACCCTGGCACATTAAACATTAAACTCTTGACATTTGACAGCAGCACAAATACCCTAAATGTAATTTCCTTTAAGCTTTAAATTCAGTGACTTTTCCTAAAGTGCCACAAAGTACACAAAAACAAAAATAGTTTCAAATGTTAGACTTTCCTGCAGGTGCTACAATGGTTTTGTACACTGAGGCAGTTTTGGGTCAAATTTGGCTGTTGATGTGGGTCAAATCAAGAAAAATTGTGGTTTTAGGGATTCCTGAAACTGTACATGCCCGGACTGTGAGTATTTGTTATGGGATAGTGGCATAGACTGTATATAGATTGGGCACTCTCACTGCTCTCTGACACATAAAAAAAATTGACTAATCATCCATTTATTCATGTCAGATACCTACTATGACCCAAACTAACACTATGTGATGGTTAAACCATATTAGAGACGAGAAGTGTCCTCACACCAAACAAGATAACATATATATTTTTTTTAACATATTCAAAGTCACAAGCAAAAGTTAAGACGTGACGATATAAAACAAAGTTATCTAATGCACCCCAGAAATCGTTATTAGACACTTCTTTTCAGTCATGTTTGTTAACAGACGCTATTGCCTTGTTGATCCTCACTGGTTGCTAAGCGACCCATGCTGGACAACAGTGCGCGCGGTTAGCTGCGAATGATACTGGAAACATTTTGCTAGTTTCTAACACATAAAACAACATCTATCGGTTTTACGGCAGTGACGGTGGTCGTGAGTCAGCCCCGCGGCTCGTGACTGCAGCTCGATTACACGCAAACATCCAAACCATGTTCCGTGTTTTGTCATTTTCTCTGTGATATCCACGGAGGGAGGGAGGGAGTCTGACTGTGGGCGGTTACAAACGCTGCGTGATTCACAAACCTTATTTGTTCGTACTACTTTGAGCGCCATCTTGTTTGTAACTCTTCTACGTAAGTGGTAGAGTTTCTACTGAGGGGGTATCCGATAACCCTTTTTTCCAGCTTTAGCCTGGGAACCTCTCCCCGCAGTACAACAGCCGCACGGCGCATTTTTACTTCACTGCTTTTCTCTTACAAATTAAAGCCAGTTTCCCCCAACGGGACAGAAATGAGCATCGAAACGCTTCTGGAAGCAGCCAAGTTTTTGGAATTGCAAGCCCAGCAACAACAGAAAGCACGTGGTAAGTTTGTGTTTTATTACAAATATACTTCATGTTTTTCCTACGCCCGCACTTAGTAGAAATGAACTGTAACGTCCTCCGAGCATCAGTGAAACGTGCAGCTGAGAGATTTATTTCCCGGGTTGGAAACAAACCCTGCTGATTTAACCTCTCGTGAAGTAATCACAGTGGGTATGTTGTTTTTGAATTTAAAATAACTACAATACAGAGAGGGGTGTTTTAGTGATTTTACTTTTACTTTCATATTCGTTGTTAGTGTGCACACGCTGTTGCAGATTCCTGTCAACTCCTGCATTGCTTCATCAAACACTCAAGTCTGAGTTCCAACTTGAACCAGAGGCTTCGGGGGAGCAGTTGTAGATCATACCCGGGTTTTTGCTGCAGTGTCAGGGGTGACTGCATTGAAACCTGCTGCATCGACAGTGCAACAACTGAGGCGGTCTGCACCACCGTGAACTTCTGTCATCGTTTCTCTTTCTGCTTTTACCAGTTATCAGTGTATTTACGAGTGACTGCACGTACTGCTGCGTAAAATTTAACATGAAGAGAATCAAAACATGAGGGGATAAAGGGCGGTGGCGCAGGGAATGCCAAGCGCCTCTTTACATAATGACCTGACATCGTCCACCGGGATCAAGTGACTGTGGATTCAGACTCCCCCTTCGTACATCTCCGCTGCGTGGGTTTTTATGATTATATATGTAACGTGTTGTGTGGCTGTTACACCGTGTACCTGCGTGCTTTCAGTCTGCTGGGGTGTAGTTGTTTAAAAAAATAAAACCAGAACAACAAACTCCGTGGTTTTCAGACGCTCGTGGAGGGCTTTCAGTCTGTCGATGACGTGTGCCAGTAGACCACACCCCCGCATGTTACCAACATGGATGACTCCGCCTCTTTCACCACGTGCGTGCTGGGCAACCCCTCCCAAAGATTGTTTATGAGCGAGATGGGTCACATCGCCACTTCGCCAATTAGCCAAATATATGTGAAAAATAAATATGTATGTGATTTTCAGAAAACATTTGCATCTGTATAATGCTCTTCCAAAACAAGAGCGTTTGTAGACCCTTTTTTAAAATTTAGTTAATATACAAAAATAGTTCTGCATATCTTACAGTAAAATAAGTAGTTTGTGTCAAAATCAAGAGATAGCAAAATCTGCTCACACTGAATATATTTCCTCTTACTGTTTTTACTTTTACACTTCTGCTGTGTACTGTATTAAAGGATAATAGTGTACGTCAGCTGCATTCAGACTGTTTGAGTGTACTTTCCAGTGTGATCACAGTAGATACATGTGTGGCATAGTTGTTTGGACACTAATGGGCTCCCTAACACATGACAAACACTGTACAGTACATGTGAGGAGCTAAGTATGGCTAGTAGATGTTGTAAGGGGAGCAGGATATGGCCATACAGCCGGGGCAATTTACTGTAACAATGGTTGTAAGATGCATGACACTAAAAAAAGCTCTGTGATTCAATATCAACTTAATGTGTGTAACCGTTACCTTCATAAAGACACGTCAGCATCACAAAGAATGAATATTAGGAAAATGAGAATATTATTTTAAAAGAATAATGTTTTGTCTGTAAGTTGATACACGTGACAGTGGAACATATCTTTCGGCCTTTCTACTGCACTGAGAGGATGTGTAATCTGTTATTGGTTTCCCAGTTTTACATGTTTTCATGTCTGCAGAGGAGCCAGAAACAATCATGAACCATCAATCTGTTTCCTTCAGCCCTTCTGCCCCTGAGATGAAAATAAAATCACTACCTGTTAAAAAAAACAAACACACACAAGTGTAAAACAGTCTGGTGTTTATAATGTGAACTACTTCTCTGAAAGGTTAAAAATAGTTTAACACGTTTCCATCGAGGCTAACAGGATAAAACAACAGCTTAGACGTGCTCAAGTAAATAAGATCAACTTGTGCATTGTGTTGTTGAAGGTTGCATTGCGAGCTAATATAGTAAATGTTCCTTCAGGAGAACTATGCACGAGCGTCAAAACATTATTACTTTAGACATGGATGAGACCAGCAGTTTTTTTAAAAAAGACTAATTTAAGTGTGCTTAGAATAGGCTCAGAGTGAGAGCTCTGTCTCTCTCCTCTCCCAGCTCCTCCCGCCTTGCTGCATTAGGAGAGCACAGTCCTCCTCCCCCTCCTCCCTCCTCCTCCTCCCTCCTCCTCCCTGCTACTGTAGAGCAGGTCACTGTGTGGAGGAAAGTAGGCCAGTGTTTCTCTATGTGCTGCTGCAGTTATATAATGTCTATAGAAAACCCTCTTGTTTTTATAAGTGTTTCGTAGGTTTTGTCTTAAAATAAGTACACTTCTGAGCGTGTGCCACCACCACAATACTAAATTATACTCTATCATAACAGAGCATCCAACAACTTATGAAAGCCGACTGCCTCATAAACCAGAACATCTTGTCCTTTTGTATTTTTTTTCTCCCTTTTGAAGCAGAGACTTTTCAGTGCAACATTCATGTATTTACAGTGAATAAAAGACACAATGGGCTGTTAAATGATGCATCTAAAATTTAATAATAGCTTCAGAGCTATTTAGAACTGGAAATGCCTCCTCCTCCTTTCACATGATTTATTTATTTTACAGTGACAGACATTCAGAAAATTTGCTGCAGTGTCCACACACAGTTATTTAAGAACAAAATTATGCTTCATATGATGCCTAATTTGTAGTTTTGTTGTTGTTGTGATAGTTAGACCAAGCTCCACTAAAAGGTTTAACTTTAAACTCTTAACAAATATTAGACAACATCCCAATGTTGAACCCGATTTGAATAAATAAAAAATGACCAAATTAACTACTAACGAGTGCATATTGAAGCTATAAATCTGTACTCACCACACTGGCATCTGACAGGTAATGGTCATCCTGCATCATTTATAGTCTTGTTATTTTGCATTTTGTAGTGTGTTTGTTTCTAACCATTAACATTTACGTCATCTTGTTTTCAATGGATTGTGATAAAATCTATTCTGGCCCTCAGTCTTTAGTTTTCCAGTGAAGGGATGAGTGTGTCTTACTGCAGCACTTTGATTTCCTTCATAATGATAATGACAACTACTCGACATTTCAAACTGTGAACATCACAGCTGCCATAGCAACTACAGCCCCGTCTGACAGCAGTCATATATTACAGAGTGGTGTCTCAAATGTGATTGGACTAATTTTGACAGTCCATAGAAGTCACATTTATCTGAGCTAGCCTTTTACATACATTAAAGGAATCAACATGTAAATACTTTCATTAAGATGTTTTATCCTTGACATAAGCAAAATACTTTTGAGACCTTTTGCAAAAGTAATCGCGAGACATGTGTCTCATTATAAGACTTTGTTAGAGATGTACAGCAGAGCTGCACTTCACCTTCCCAGCACAGTGTGGTCAGTGGACTGTGACTGTGATTACATTACACGAAGGTGCACCTCCGTTACAGCACCAACCTTCTCTTGTTAAATCCAGACTCAGGATTTAGTAGAAGGAAATACAAAGGATGGACAGTAAGAACTTCAGACTCACAATGTATAGAGTTTGTTTTTTCAGGGTCATTTATTTGGCATCACTGCTGGACTGATAACACAGAAGCCTGCTGGGTGCTACTGCCATCATGTTACATGAGTATGGGGTGAAGTTGAACATCTGTTGCTGAGTAAAGACACCTGCGGCTTTAAATCTTGAACATTTTACACACTTGACATCCAGGATTAATGTCACCGGGCAGGTATTTGGCCTTGGTTTGTGTGTGTTGTGTGAGCTTTGTTAGTTTTGTTTGCAGTTATTTATTCCAGGGAACTAAAAGTTAACCAACTTTATCTCTTGTTTTTTCCACAGAGGATGAACTAAAGGAGAAGCTGCGTCTGCAGCAACTGACAGAGCACAGGATCTCTGATGTGAACTATAACTCAACAATCCATGTCAACAATGTTTTTAAAGCAGAGGAGCTCCACTCTCAGTGCCGCCCAGCGCCTATACCACCCTCTCTGCCTCCTCCCTCCATGCCCATCACTGTTGTTCCTATTCCTGTGGTCACCCCCACCCCCACAGGCTCACCCACTCTGCCTGTCGCCACGCTCTCCCCTCCAGCTGCTCCTCCAATGGGCTCCCCGAAGGGCGACCCTCAATCCCCCCAGGAGCAAAGTGCCGCAGCTCTGCTATGTTCTCCACAACCCAAACCCGACCCCTCGACGGTGGTGATCACTAACCACAAGCAGCCGATACAGAACCACCACCATCACCCACAGCTCATCGCCCAGACCAATAACACTAAACAGCAGCAGCAGACACACCAGCAGCTGGTTCAACGCTATCCCGGTTCCATCGTCTCACCGCCACAGCAACACGCCATACTGCCCCATTCAGGCCCTGTTCTTCAGCAGGCTCCTTTGCAGAACGGTGCCATCAACCGGGGCAGTCCTCCTGATGATGGCCGCCAGCTAGATGGCAAGAGGAGGCCTGGAGGGTAAGTCTGAACTGGGTAATTCACCCACAACATAACTTACTATGGTTTTGTAAACATCTGGTCAGTGTCATCAGTACATCAGTTCTCAAAATGTCAAAAATAAATTGGTACCTTTTTGAGATGTAGACCACAAAGCACAAGGAAGAAACCGTGTCTGTGAAGCTGTTACATTATTATCATCATATTGCTTTAAGACTAAACTGATCAGTTATTGTCAGTAAAATCTATTGTCCCGTGGAACACATTGTTTCTAAGCATTAATTATATTAAATTATACTTTAAGTGCTTATTAATGTATCATAATAATAACTTGTACTTTATATCAGCCATGTATGACTGAATATCGTCACTGCACTATTTGCTATAAACAGAGAAGTGGCCTCTTTGGTTGATTCTGATTATTCTTGTCATGTTGACCTTTTAGACGTGGAGTTCTCACTGTGCTCTCATCTGTGCTCTTTCAGGGCAGGAACAAGAGAAGTTCATAACAAGCTGGAGAAAAACAGGTGGGTTAAACCTGCGTGTTTGAGGAGCTTTTCTCTGTAATTGACTTCCACCTTTGTATTTTTGCAGTGTTTCAAATGTGTTGCTGAGCTTGATGTTTCTGGTCAAGGACACAAAGTGTGTAATCACCTGTTACTACAATAAATAAAAGGCTGACTGTACAGTTTCTGCTGTGTGACGTTGTCTCTCTGTGTCGTGTCTGTCAGACGAGCACACCTGAAGGAGTGCTTTGAGACGCTGAAGAAGAACATCCCCAACATTGACGAGAAGAAAACCTCCAATCTGAGTGTGCTGAGAAGTGCGCTGAGATACATTCAGGTAGGCTTGTGAAAGTTTTACCAGGGAGTGTGTAAACTTTACGAGTGTTTAAAATGTAATCGGGTGGCTCTTTGACCTTTCATCGTAATATGACTGTATCCTACTGTATAACTTCTACAACTACACTTTTACAGTATATTCCAAACAATTATTACCAACCTAAGCCCCAGCCTGAGCATAGCCTTCACCACATGTTTGTGCGTCTTGCTAAGACTTGTACAGTCACAGTTCCTACAGGTTAATTGACGCTCATGTTTACAGCAGAACAGTAGAGCTTCCATTCACGGGAGTTCAAACAACAATCTGAGGACACACAGCTGTAATTATTAGGATTTGCATTTCTTAATTTTTAGATATTCAGTTCATTAGCTTCTGTTCAATAGCTGCAAATACATTTTCTGTCAGTTGACTAAATGATTAGTCTGATGAGCTCTAGTTATTTACACTATCTCCTTTTGTACTGTAGAAGTCTTACGAGTGGATATTTTGGTAGCAGAGCAGCAACAAGAATAAATAGTTATTGCTCTGATCCTGTAGGAGATATGATGATGCAGAGCATGTGGCAGATGAGGACTTTCTGTTCTGCATTTCACTACCTGTTTGCATTAAAGTGGGACTCGCAGGACAGAGCGTCACTTCAGAGCTGAGAACAAAACACGCTTTATATGTTTGAAGGCAACAGTGCTCATGATCCCTGTAGATGTAACATAATCTGCCAGCAATTTCCACACTAAGCAGAACGTACACTTTCTATCCACTGCTGTTATGTTTTACAATTAGTTGTTTCGTAAACGTAGTTGAAGTACAACAGATTGAGTGGCAGCACCTGTGGAGCTGACTGTCTCTTATTGTAATGGTTTGTGTAATCATTTGTCAGCCAGTCTTATATATATATGTATATATTTTAAAAAACAAAGTTGCTTCAAACACATTTACAATAAATTAATAATATTCCTAATACTAGTAATACCATGTCAGTGTAAAATATATATTATCATTTTTAACATTTTTGTAGTCATAGCATTAATATCCTAATTTTATTAAGTTATTGATATTTTCCTCATAATCTCTATTATTGGTAATTATTTCCAGCTTGTTGCATCTTCTGTCATTTCTGTCCCTCTGTTCAGATCCTTCTTTAATCTTTAAAGCTTCCTCATTCGTACCACTGTAAAGTGTCTGTGTGTGTGCAGTGTCTACAAATGACTGGCCATGAGTCAGGCACTTGCTGTGAGAGTATCCTGGTTGTAAACAGATGGTGCAAAGGTCCTGCACTGACCTAGATTTAACTCTTTCAGACTGTGACTGTGCTGCTGAGTGTCTGAGTGTTTTCCCTGTGTGGTCATTTTATTCCTTTTTTCAACAGACAAATCTTGTACAGTGGATTAGATACAGACGCAGCTGTGGGCTTGAGTCAGCTTGTTGTCATGTTTGTGATGTAGTTATTGCAATAACATGATCCAGGTGTTTTTCATTGTTTTAAATTGTGACTGAGGTTTGATGTATATTCAACATAGGAAGAAGATACTTATGTGGTTATGTGTTAAGTAGTTAGTTGATTAGTGAGCAGTAGTAGCAGTAGTTCTATAGCCTTCCTTGGTTGCGAGTGTTACACCCCTGTAGTTGTTCATATCCTTTATTATATAACTGTGGTGCAGGTTCACTGATGTTAATTTTAAAGAGAACGGAGCTGTTGGTTTTGCCTCCCTGCGCATGGATACTGAGGGAAACTAGGACAGCGTGGGTGAACAGCTCATCACCCAGTCTCCCTCCCTGTGCCCCTCTCTGTGATTAAGCAACACGGTGTGTGTGGTGTGTTCGACTGGCAGACTGACCTGTCTGTATTCAATACTGTGAGGACAACTTTGATAACTTTATGTAAAAATGTCAGCTGTAACGCCTCGTCCCGTCTGGTTGGACACAGTTAACCCCGTACTGTAGGTCACATCAGTTGAGCTGCGGTTGTAACTGCACGCGTATGTGCGTCTTTTTTCATTGGCTGGGCTGGTGGTGTTTTGTTTTGGAGGGGTGGAGTTAGAGAAGGGAACTTTGGGTGACAGAAC